>JANQBM010802605.1:0-14256 GCA_025594535.1 Erythroxylum domingense | reverse complement strand
CGGACTTAGGTCCGATGACTCTGAAATTCTGTCTAAACATTCTTATAAGATTGTGATATATGAGGTATGCAGAAATTATTGCATTTCATAAAATGCATGCTCAGATAAAGGCTTGTAACTTGAGTGCTTTATGAAGCGCTTCCACTTAGAGCTTTGCTCTGTTATTTTTCTAATCTGGCACGTAGAGCTGTGATCCGTGATTCTGTCTGATTGAGCCCTATGGGCTAATATTTGTATAAGTCTATGAGAGGCATTCGATCACAACAATAAGAAACAAAATGAGTCTCATGTGCATTGCTAATGTAAGATCTGAATGATTATAAAGTGTTAAATGTACAATGTAGCATGATTGATTAAGTGTATGTGATCCAATGTGATTATGTGTTATGTGAAATGTTGTGTTTCATGAATTGAGTGAACCATCGATGATGGTTACCTCATTAAGTTTGCAAAACTCACAAAAATTGCAACGTTGTCTTTTTAGGACCGAGAGACGACTCTAACTTCCAAGGGGCTCTACCAACTGTGTAGATTGTGTTTTTAGCAAGAGAAGTCATGGCTCAAAGGTCGGTCAACTGAGAATTGTGGACAGATTAGATAGACTTTGTATATTTTTCCTCTTTCATGTAGTACCTTTGTACTAGGTTTTATTGATGTACATGTAGTAAGTGTTGAAAGATACAATGTGGACTTTCGGTTTTGTGAACTGAAACAAGGAAACAGTTGGTTTTAAAATATTGTGATTTTCTTATGATGCTTTATAAGTTAGAAATGATATGATGCCTTGTGAAGTGACTGTAGCGATCGAACGTGGCTCACCCTTATTGTAGGATATGTGCCGAAATGACCTTCGAGCATCCCGGTGTGTACCTTGCGATAAGGGGGTGCTACAATGATGGTCCTCAATGTTTATGGTGCTCATCTTCAAATTCAATAATTGAAAAATATAAAAGGAGCATATATTAGTTTATATCCAAAATCAAAAAAAATAAGGAATTTAAAATTATTTGATTAATCCCACTATTTTATTCAAAATAATATCCCTCACTATTATATCAAAAAATTATCAAATAATTTCCTAGTGGACAAGGATCCTATTTAAAATTAATTGATCTTGAGTTTGCTCAACAAAACAACTAAAATTAAATTAGGTAAAACTACTTTTCAATCACATCTCATGTGACTCCTAGAACCATGAGGGGACAACTTTTACTAAAATATATCACATATATTATTTCTAACCCTGCTTTTAAATATATATGATCATGAGTTTACTCATCCAAATAATACAAATCTAGTTAAGTAAGACTTATTAATTTAAGATAAAACATATCGAGTTTAAAGTGACCTTGAGTTTACTCAAAAGACAAACAATAAACAGAATTCAGGTTTTATTCTCAAATAATGGAAGGCAACTATCACATTCCTAATGTGTACTTAATATTTTATTAAGGGATTTAAAATTTCAAAAAATTATGATCTCATCAAAATAGTATAATCTCATTATATTAATAATTTCAAACAAAATCTAATTATGAAACTTTTGCTTGATTCTAATTATTGATTTGATAGCAAATTTAATTTAATAATTCAACTCTTGAGAAATTAAATTAAATTCAAAAACTTTTCCTAATAAAGTTCCTTTTTGAAAACAATTTTCAAAAATTAGTAAAACACTTTTCAATTTTATTAGGATTAAAAATTAATTTAATCTCTATTAAGTTAATTAAAAGGACATTTTAGATTTTCAAAAAATGGCTAATGAAAGAAAATAGAAGCTTCAATAACACTATGCAGGTCAACAAGGGCATTGACTGGCTCATGAAATTCATGCGCTAGTCAAGCCCTCAACGAATGATGGTTTGAGACATACGCACACCGTTCTCCCACCTATTTTCTAAAAACTGGGAAGCTTTTGGAGAACCAACTCCCCTTTCCCATTTTTCAGTTTTCTCCGCAACCATCAGCCATGCTTCCACGTTTTTCAAAAAAATGTCCAACTAACGCCCACTTTTTATAACCAGTGTCCAACGATTCTCAACTACTATCTCCGACATTTCTGCTGTCACCTTCACACCGTCAAGCTACTCACCATCGCCTACTTCTACGTCTACCATCGTGGCTTCCTTGGATTGTCCAAGCGATGCCATCCATGGTGTCGCGTCCGATGGGCGATTAACGCCCATCGTCTTGCCAGTGGCGATGCTAATCAGTGGCGTCACCACTCTTCCATCACCAGTGGCAAAACACCACTGGTGAGAGGTTCGATTAGTGGCATTCAAGCCACTGATTCGTAACACATAACCCAGATTCACAACCCAGAACCAAACAATAAACGCTGGCAGTAAAATGGATTTCAAAAACTTAACATCACAGAGGCAAAAATAAATGTTTTCAAGGAACAAATGCACAGATAGGGAAAACAAATCTCCAATCACAAATATATAGGTTGCGGTGGTGTAAGGTAAGAGCTTGATATTTTTAAAAATACACAGAATGCTCTATGTTGAACAATTGGTTTTAGACTCCATATATGGTCATTCCAGAAATAGAACATGCATAAACCCATAATATACACATATACGTTCGTGTAAACAATTTCCAGAAATAAACTAAAGGCAGAAGACACAAAAACTTTTTAAAGTTGTGGAAACAATTTCCAGAAACAGACATGCTTAAATAGTCAAAAGAATGGCTTCAGATTAAGACAAAAACAGAAGCATAATATATTAATTTTTTATCAAAATCAACAAAAATCAAGCAACTAATCCAAGTGAAACCATTAAAGGAGGCTTTCATACTACTGTTGGAATCTAATCGTGATCGAATCACGGACGCAAATGGAAAAATAAAACTTTTACGGATTCTAAGAGGATCCTGATAATTGAATAAACTTAAATAAAACATAAGACGATTTAAAAATCGTACCTTGTTCGTCTTCATATTGAAAAAACCTTGAAAAAAATTTCCCGATTGATCAATCACGAGTTATTCAAATGTTCAGCCTCTGATAGAATCTACAAAGCAAATCTCAAAGTTGATTTGAGAGGAAGAAGACAAAGTGCTTGCTTCTCTACTGTTCTTCCCTTTTTAAATAGAAAAATCGTAAGGGTCTTTAATTAAAATTAAATTTCTTTAATTATAATTAAAATCAAATTCTAATTAAATTTTAATTTTAATTAATTTAATTTTAATAAAATCAAATATCTCATATTTGATCCCTAAAGTTTCTCAAACTTTATAATTAAGTCTAACTTAATTAAATTGATTTTTCTTCCACAAATTGCTCTTTGATGTGTGACCTATTAGGTTCCTAGTAAATTGGCAATGATTATAAATTACAATTCGAATTCACAATTAAAATTAGACAAATTAAAATTTCTTTTAATTTATCTTTGATTCTCCAATTAAAGAATTCATAATCATAAATCATGATTAACGTCTAGCAATATGTCATGATTATCCAAATATCAGGAAATTCACAGTGATTGACTTAGCCTATCCATACATGGCTATGAAGTATAATTTAATCCTTTTGTCATTCAATATTCTAATTGGACAGAGTATAAATACATTGTCTACTCTTATCATCCAATTATATTCCTTCTTGCTAATTAATAATTGATTTATAATTGAAATTTGAAAAACACGTTTTTAAATGTCAATTCACTCTGGCCAAAGAATTCTATAAATCATTACTAATCAAGAACAATAAAATATTCTCTCTAATTACTTTAGAGTGACAAATCCTATATTGACTTACTTAACTATCTGCATTTCGTATTGTATCCAATGGCTATCGACTAAATTATCATAAGATAATTCATAAGTAACATCAAAACACAATAATTCTCGCACTAGATACCTTAGCAATCTCAAGTCTGAGGATCAATTATACAACCATCATTATGGGATAATTTATAGACACATAAGTAATATTTCATCCGAAATTCTCATAATCGGGTCAGTTTAGTGAGTTATTCTCTAATAATCACCTACACATTAGTTTAAGTATCTCTATACTTTAATTTATGAAATCAATTACTTTCTTCATAAGAAAAAAACATAATGTGTGCTAGTTTTAACATTTAAACAATATCCCGTCTTGAGGAAACTACAACTAGGAACATTTAGAAATAATATATAAGTGTAAATTGAATCTCATAATTATAATCTCATTATAATTTTAATTACACAGTAATGATTCCAATGATTTTACCTTTAGGATTAAAACATAAAATATTAATTAAATCAATACATAAGCATAAATAAAACCTTTTGATTAATTCAAAATAATGTCATACATCAATTTGCATCCAATTGATTGGTTGCAAAGGTATCATAAATATTTTATGTTTTTCAAAAACTAACAATCTTTCCTGTGTGTACAGATTATGTAAGAATAATGCTTTGGTATAGTGTTCAAACATAGCAATTGCAAATGAAATTAGATAGAAGTTTTTTAAAACTAATAATTGTTCCTGTGTGTACAAATTGTAGCAGTACAGTTATGGTACCGGAAAATGAAATTAGTTTCCACAAAACAATGTGACATAATAATTATTGATGGTAAAACCTATCTACTTTTTTTATGCTCAGAAAATCACAAGTGAACGGGTCGTGACTTGTAGTTAAAATAAGCAGATATCGATCCCATAGGGATTGATGTCCAGATGTTACTTAATTTAGAAAAAATTTGTTTAAGAAAAGAAATTGTTTAATGCAACTAATCTAAAAAATTAAATTAAAATTAAAATACTAACACAAAGTAATAGACAATACCAACGTGCAGAAAAATCAGAATTCAAGAATTTAAAAACTAAAGATTACTTTTTTCCCTATTTTTTCTCCCTCCAATTTTATTAATTAAATTGTGTCTCACCCTAGATTTCAAAATGTATTAATTACCCTATCTCAAGGTATAATTAATTGTCCCTAATTGAATTAAAGGGAATCAATTAGATGATCTCTCAACCTACCCATTGACTCTACCGATTCAACTAGTTATTATTATATCCTATGGGTGATCAACCGACTTTGTCAAGATCTCTTTTCTAACTAATTAATTGACGTGACAATTGTAAGTCTATAGATCGCTAACTCTCGTTGTACAATCCTACACAATTAATCTTACTCACTCTCTAGATTTATTGCAAGATAACAAATAAAATCACCAATCATCAAAACAATTTCATTGAATTCAATAGAATAGGAGTTCTAAAAAAGTAGTTCAAAAGTAATCCTTAAAACTAAATCAACCTAACATGGTCTCCATAACAACATCAACACTCAACTAAACCATTTTACAAAGAATAGAAGAAAGATAAACATAGAAAATTAAATAAAAAGAACTTCTTCTCTTCTTTGCCAAAATATGAAAATTTGATGTTAATGTGCTATTTTTCCCAATCTTAATGATGATCCTTGACTTCAATCCTTTCTCAAGGCTTTAAACATGTGTTTTTCACTCAAGGATGGTGTTTCTATAGAAGGGTTTTCGTCTCACTCAATGAGAACGGTTTTCGTCTCACTCAATGATGGAGGCTTAATTATCCTTTTATAATCCAAAAACTCTAAGTTTAATAAAGCCCCGCATATTGTCTCAGATTGTAATTTCCACGATCGTGGGAATTGGTATGATTCCCACGATATTGTCTTGGATTGTAATTTCCACGATCGTGGGAATTGGCATGATTCCCACGAAAAACTTCCTCTTTTCTTTTCCTCTTTGATCTCTAGCTCAATCTCCAAGTTGCTCCATCTTCCTTCATACATAAAAATAGTTAATTCTTACCCTAAATTAATATCAAACATAAAAGAACAACAATGGAAAACAAACTAAATGAAAATATACAAAATGAATCCTAAACTACAACAATAATCAACAATTATGCAAGAAAACATATGTCAATTAGCTAGAAAACATATACTAATGCACACCTATCAACATCCCCACACTTAAATCTTTGCTTGTCCTCAAGAAAAATAAATACAAACACTCAATTCTATTATCTCATTTTCACAAAGATCAAAACATACAGTCCCTTAAGTTTAATCCAACTCAAATATCAAGTTAATACACATATCATGACTACTTTTTCATTGGCATACATAAGCAAACTGGACAATTAACACCATCACTCAAAGATAAGTATAGATGTAAAATGAATTTTCCTCATAGTTTGCACTCATTTCTCTCAAGTATTTGATGGTTAGTATTTCGCTCAAACTTCCTATAGGACATTACACTACCATAGGTTTGCTAATACACCAATTCTCCTCTACAATGATTGCATGTGTAAATAGATCAAAACGACTTGTTTATGGTTGTAATGTGGTAAGGGTTAAGGTGGATAAAAATGGAAATAGGGTTAAGCATAAGCATTAGTAAAGTAAAAAGCGGATAAAAACGGGATAACAAAAGATAACTTTGAGATATATAAATATAACTATATTTTACACTTATTAATGCTACTCACTTGTTCTTCCTTTTTCTTTCCTTTTCTTTTCTTTTCAACACTTTTTTTCTTTTTATTTTTCTTTCTTTTTCTTTTTTTATTTTTTAATACATGGAAGAACTATGAATCAAAATACCACTCTATACACTGTAATTCATAGGCAGAAATGTACTCAAATTATCTCGGTAAAATTTTCATAATGATCCTAACTAATGTGTTACTTAATACTCAACTAAGCGTGTGAATGGGTAGGTTAATGAGGTCTAAGGTTTTAAAATTCTTGGTGTTTTCAAGAAACAAAAGATTAAGGCTTAACGGGGGTAGTAAGGGATAGTACAAAG
Source organism: Erythroxylum domingense (assembly GCA_025594535.1). NCBI lineage: Eukaryota > Viridiplantae > Streptophyta > Magnoliopsida > Malpighiales > Erythroxylaceae > Erythroxylum > Erythroxylum domingense. The sequence continues at coordinate 7,457 of JANQBM010802605.1, read as the reverse complement.
GGTAGGTTATTTAAGCCAAGGGTTAACACAAAAAGGGCCTAAATCATCTCTATTAAACATGCATCCAGTAGACTAAAACTGAGTAAAAGCAAGTTCTGAAGGTCTAAAGAAGTATTACTCAACAAAGAAATCGAATGACTATAAACAGAGTCATATGGCTAATCCTCACATTGGCTCAAATGAAAACTCATTATGCATCTCTACACTACCTTATTGTTCAAATGTCAATTTGTAACTAAGCTTATGTATCCAACTATTTTTCATCACTCTATATGGTTCACTTTTTACTCAAGTAGCCTAATCCGAGGTTAAGCATACATTCAATCTAATTCCAACTAGCATGACAGAATCTGATGGCAATATTTATTAGAGTGATCCAAGAACAGTTCCATTGCTGACACAAAGCACATAATATGCCTAATCATGCATCCTATTTAACACAATGTAAACAATGCAATTAAGAAAGTAAAAGTAAAGTTAACATTGTCCTCAATGTGATGAGTCAACCACAAAATAAGGAAAAATGACCTTAAACCAAACAGAAGAAAATGAAACAAACAAATGACATGAAACCTAACAAAAAATGAAATTAAACCAAACAAAAGAAATAAGATGAAGCAAAACAAACATCAAATGAAATGGGAACAAACAAGAGAAACAACAAAATTAAAAGTAAAAGGGTAAGAAAAGCTTATTCAGATGATGGTGGCGACGGTGTTGGTGAACGAGCTTCAAAATTATTCCTTCGATAGAAGGTGAGGAACCTCTTCTTTAAGCTACGTTGCTCCTTGTGAACTTTCCACATTTGGGTGTCAAGTTCGTTGATTTGCAACATCATTTGTTATTGGTTGGAGGCTATCTGGTCGAGGGTATTTTGAAATCGGTCGACCTCTATTAGTGCACTTAGTTCTTCCTTCGTTGCTTCTTCCTCTAGTGCTAGAACTGCTCAGGATGTGGAGGGTCGAGACGCGACTGTACTGGTGCCCCTCCTGCTCATTACTGCAGTGCACTTCTGAGGGTTTTGGAGTAACATAGAATGGAACTCCAAAATCTCATAACGTCTCAAATACGATATTTCAAACATATCGTGTGGAGTTTTACACAGATTTTCCATATTAACATTATAAAACATACCTAAAGTAGAAGCAATATAAGACATCCCAAAAGACGAACTCTTTTTATTAACCACACTCACTATTGATCAAAAAATCCAATAAGGTATGTTGATTTTAATTTTTCGATCCATGCACTATAAAGAGAAAAGTTCTTTGGTTGAGCATTTGTTACTTTCCATTTTATTAAACACAATTAGAGACATAAATTTGTGTAAAAGTATATGCTCAGCACTCCGGATTAAAGAATTTGGTAGATTGCGTGAGTCAAAATGTTCTTCAACTGTGAGAGTTTTCCAATAAGAATCGACATCAAAATCAACATGACCATTGAAAATTTTTGCATTCAACAAATTGAAAATTTCACGAATGACAGGATAATCAAGTTTTAAAATATTTCCAGCTAACCTAAACCAAAACACATTCATTTTAGGATTGTTGTGAAAAACTCTAAAGTTATAGTAGCATAAATAGGTACATCGCTCTGAACAAACCTATTACATCCTACATTTGTAGCAAGTTGCTCAAGTTGTCATCTCACTCCTACGCTCTCTAACAATTCAAAATCAAAATACCTAGGAGTGACTATTTCTCTATCCCTAAGGTCACAAAAATACGTACTTCTTCTTTCGAATAGATTCGGAAAGGAGAGCGGTAAGTCATCGCCAAATCGCGCTTACCTTCACCGGAAACTTAGGAGTGGAGTTCATCAACCGGCTTCCTAGCCGTCATCTTCCTTGGTGCCATTATAAGAGAAAAATATACAAAAATAAGAGAAAAAGAGTGAAATTCAACTTTTAGAGAGAGAGAGAGCAAAATATTACTCCAAATCCTTGTGTTTTGAATGATTAATGCATGAAAAGATAAAAGGATTGTAAGATTAGTGAAAGAGTTAAAGAAAATGACAAGAATCTAGAGGAAAAAATGAAAAGTTTAGAGAGTGGGAGGAGAGAATTTTGTAGGCTAGAGAGAGAGGGAGTGAAAATTTTGAGAGTGGGTAAGAGAAGAAAAGAGGAGCGAAACTCAGATGGAATTACCACTTCTGCAGAGAAATCCCACGATCGTGGGAATTGGTGATTCTCACAAATTCAATCCTTCTTCCAAGCTTTATTTTAGTTCTCCATGATCTCACAACCTACAAACACATCAAATTTATATCATCATCAAGAATTTTGAAAAGAAAACAAGTTGAAATTCAGACAAAACCAAATTGAACATCAATCAAACACAACTTAAGCATAGTCCTAATTAAATAAATCAAGCAAACAACTAGACAAATGCAATCAAAAGAAATTAAACATTCATGGGTTGCCTCCCATGCAACGCTTCTTTTAACGTCGATAGATCGACTCTCCTTGATGCTTATGGCAGCTCAAATGACTGTTACGGTACTAGTGTGGAAACTGATCTCAAACTCTGTAGATGAGCTACCCTGGTATGGAATTCACCTTCCTTGTTGTTTTCTTTCCTGCACCTTCTCCTGCACAATCGTTTCTTCTTACATGCATTCCTAGGGTCCTCAATATCTTCCTATCCACCTTTGGGGTTCAAGTTCTTTGATGTCTGTTAGGAGTGAAGGAGCAAGACAATTTTTCTTCAATATTTTGAATGTTAACTGCTCCTGTCCTACTCTTAGTATTAATTCTCCCCCATCAACATCAATGATCAAACGAGCAGTAGTCAAAAACAGTAGCCCAAAACCATCGATATAACACCCCACTCCCATCTGACACATACACGTGTAACCTTCGGACACACGTGCACATTCCCGATATAAATGGTGTGTTAACCATTTCACCTTCACTATATCACATGGCATCGTAAGTAAAACCATAAATAACACATTATCTGAAAACCAAAATTTTACTCATTTCATTTCTCAAACTATAATGTACACTATAGCATTAACCATCATCCATATTTTACAATGTCAACCTTGAGTGTTTACAACTCAGTCTACATACTCTGCTAAATACATGAGGAAACTAAACAAAAATTTAAAACAAACTATTCCTTCAGTCCTAGCCGACCGACCTTTGAGCTATGTTTTTTTAATCCAAAAGTTATACCAAAAACCCTTCTACGTAGTCTTAGGAGTTAAGTTGTCGTTCTCTCGAACCTGAAAATATCAATGTTACAATTTGGTTGAGTTTTATGAACTCAATTGAGTAATCACCCTCGATGGTTCACTCTTGTCATGCAACACACAATTTAAGTCATCATAATTTACATCATCTCAATTTTCATCATGTAATAACACAGAACACTTTATACATAATTGCCCCATTTCAAAAATCCACACATTTCATCATTTCATTAAAATCATGCAAGACATATTTATCACACATTTCATACAATACAAGTTCTCAAAATATTGCAATTGCTCAATTTAGTCATATCATATGTGTATGCAATGTTTATGAGACTCAAATTTATTTATTACATTGTTGTGATTGAGTGCCTTTTTCACTGTCCCATATCTGTTGTAGATACCGGGCTCTATCATACTATCCCGTATCTATTATGGATACCGGGCTCTATCATACAAATTAAGCCATAAGCTCTTACCATGGATGTCTGAGCTTTAAGTTCTTTTTCATTAACGACTCTAGTCACAACTGCTTTTATAATTCTTGCACTTATGAAATAAACACATTTCACATTTTTAATCATCATATTTAGTACACTGCATTCACATTCACATTTCTCATTCACAAGGATCTTCGGACTTGGTTCGAAATTCAACATATAAGTTGAGAACACATTTATTCAATCACATTCAAATTCAAGGAACACTTCCAATGTGTTATTCATACATCAAACGCCTCGAACATTTTATGTCCGAAAATCAGTACACAACATCACATATCAATTCACATTCACATTCAAGAAGCACTTCCAATTTGTTATTCATGTATCTAATGCCTCAGACATTTTATGTTCGGAATTCAGTACGCAACATCACATACTTCAACTAAATTAAAAATTAAACAAACAATCAAGCTGAGACCATCTTAGGTTACTCACAATTGCTCCCTCTAGCTTATTTCCTTAAAGTCCCGGTAATATCTAGAAGCGGTTGCTCAACGTGCTCTTCTATTTGCAATCACATACGTTTTCATATTACTACATTGTACATTCAGATGAATAAACACATTTATATATGTATCATGTATTATGCATGTTCAATGACAAATTCTTGGGTATGTTTCTTTGATACACTTTAGAAACAATTTACAACTCGTTCCAAGCATTCTTTCCTCCAAAATACACTATACTCAACGTAAACCTTTCAAATTCAATGACCAAATTAATTACATTAAACTCTCAAACCTCTAATCATTTAATTCAACATTGCCTACCTCATTCATAATGCATGAAACACTCTTATCACACATTTGACCAACTTTTCCCATTTTTTCTCAGGCAGATTTTGGGTCAGATTTGTATAGCCATTTTGACCTGGAAAATGATGTTTTGAGACTATAATTTCTTCTAATCAAATGTTCCTATGTGTCTTAATTTTCAAACAAAAAAAATTAGTCAGTTTGGTTCATGATTCCATGAGTTATTCTTAAAATACCACAAACTGTGCACGTTCGAAATTTTGCCTTGTGCATGATTGAAAGATTAGTGCACTCCAACTTGTAAAACTCATATCTCTCAATTACGATATCCAAAAATTACAAAATTTATACCAATAGAAAGCTAAGAGAATAAGATACAACTTTTAAGAAGAAAACTTTGTCTGATTCGGCATATATCAATACAGTTTATTCAATCAAAATAGAACACGATTTCTATTGAGGGCAGTGCTGTAGCCTATGCCAAAATTCAACTTCAAGCTAAATTTCAAGACCCTTAAGGATAGAATTAAAATTAGGTTCCTTCTTGAAACTTGTATCCATATGTCTCTAGTTTAATCTAAATCAAATATCATCCCATTTAGATTTTTACAAATAAAAATATGTCCAAATTATAGATACATGTTTAGTAAAACATTACATATATCTTTCTGTTGCATTCCCAATGCAAATCTGAAAATTGCTGCATCTTCCTCCACATTTTTTTTTCTTTTCATAGTTTTAACTCTCATATGTTACAACCAAACATCTTATGGTTAGTTCATTCTTCCTAACTAAGTCATCATCATATCCTCTAACTATCATCACACATGTTTCATTCAACAAATCAAGAAGAACAATAACATATTACTTACTTGTTTGAGCTCCAAAACCTCTTCCTAACCCTAGCTCCAAGCATACATGATTATCATCTTTTCAGGGTAGATTTGGTGAGGTTTTCAATTAACAAGATGGAAGTATTAAGAAGAAGGGGTGAGAGTTTCGTGAGATGGAGAAGAAGAAAATGAAGAAGAAAGTAAGTAACAAAAGTGAAAGACAAATGAAGATTGTCTTGTAAGATGAAAATATAGTGAGTTTAAAGGCTTGGTAAGTGTCACGACACATGCCACTTAAATATAATTGCTAATTAGATATTTACTACATATCTCTTAATAAGCAGTCCATTTGTCACTCAATTTTTAAACCAATTGTTTCCCAATTTTCAATGTTACTTGTCAATAAATTCTAATGCCACTTATCAATTATTTCTACTGCCATTTGATATTTATTTCTATTACCATTTATTAATTGCTTTGTCACTTGGCATTTTTCCTAGTTCAAAAATATCCAAAATTTCAGAAAATTTCCTAAAATTCTCCAAAAAGTTTAAATCAATATATATACACATCAATTCAATTTTCAATACATAAGAACCACAATTCATACCAAAACTCACTTTTATAAATCTATTATACCCGGAAATGTCAATGAATGCATGTACAATCATTAATATTCATATGTGTGTGTATGCTATATTATGCATGAGTATGAAATGCACTTTCTAACTTCTCATTAATCTCTCTTGTACTATATTCTAGGATCCTAACCCTTAACATGGGATAACAGGATGTTACAATCGAGGTTTCCTCATCCTCTTTAATATCCAGTACGTAGAAGTCTGCAGGAAAAAGGAATTTGTCAATTTGTATTTGCGCATTCTTAATGATTGCCTTTGATAAGTGTACCATTCTGTCTGCTGTTTTTACCAATGTCTTAATGGGCTTTGGCTCTCCTAAAACTAGCTTCTGACTGAATGAGTAAAGCATCATATTGATACCATCAAATGCCCTAGCTATCTCGATCCCATTTATACTGCACGGAATAAAGAAATCCCCTAGGTCTTCTTTCTCTTGTGCTATTAGTGGACTTTCTTCTGATATGTACTCGATGATTCTTTTCTCCACCAGTTCCTTTAACATGAGCTTTGTCTAAAATTGATTTGTTACATCCATCATCTTACGTCACTCGACCTCCTTGGAATTCCTTACTACTCAACTTAAAGATGAATTTTGCTGAGCAAAGATCTGATGTGGAAGTCCAAGTTGAAATTCTCTAATTGGCTTGCTTATTTTTCTGCTCGAAAGGACTTCTAAAACTGTTTTTCCTTCTCTCTTGACTCCATCTTTCTCTTCATGTTCACTTTCCTTTTTCTCTGTCTAGGTGAGGGCCATTATTCTTTCTTTTTGGTTAACCTCGGTAGGCTACCTGCATTTCTCAAAGATAATGTGTTAGCCAGTTGACCTACTTGAACCTCTAAGTTATAAATCGATAAGGCATGATTCTTCAAGATTTGGTCAAATTTGGCCTCCATCCTCTTTTGACTCTCCTCTTAGCTTGCAAACATCCTCTCCTGATTTTCCTCTCAAGCTGCCAGTTTAGACCCTAGCACTTCCATCATCTTGTCTATCTTACTCTCCATTGTTCCAATTTGGTCATGTTGGAATCCCGACGGTCCTTGTGGTCTCGCTTAGCCACCTGCGTTGTTAGTACTCTAGGAAAAATTTGGATGGTTTTTCCATCCCAGATTATCAGTATTAGAATACGGGTTATTAGTATTACCTCTTTGCAACTGGCCTATGTAACTTACCTATTTTATACTACCGGCTGCTAATAGAAAGCACTCCGTTGAGTCGTGGTTACTCTGGCTACACAACTCATATTGAACTTGCATTGCCTTCACTGTAAAGGCAGATGCTCCTTGCATGTTTTCAACTGCTTCGTACGAGTCGTGATCTGAGCCTGCAAGGCAATAACAAAGTCAATGGGTATTACACCTGTAACATCCCGTTTCCATAGAACGGGTCGGACCAGAGAAACGGTTCCAAGTGACGTAAATCAGAGAAATTAGGAAAACACATTTCATACTCATGCATTCGTGAACAGTGATATGTGCACATAAAAAATTTATTGTACATGCATTCATGACAATTTTCCCGGTATA
>JANQBM010802175.1:0-14259 GCA_025594535.1 Erythroxylum domingense | reverse complement strand
TAACTTGAGCGTCGGAGAGGCCTATCGGGAAACAACCCCCGACGTGCCTTCTTTGTTTTGCAGGAATCTTCAAGCCAAAATTCTCGCGTTCAATAGTTGACTCCATGGATCCAAACGGCAACGTACAGCCTCGTCAGAATCCAGCAGAACCAGATATCCTTCCCTGTTTGAATGGATATATGAATATAGTGATGGAACAAACTGAAGAATACGTTTATGGTCAGCTCAAAAATAAATATGGCGATGCTTTTATCTGAGGAAACAATGGTAAATATATCAATTTTGTTTCAACTTGTTACCTAGACATCTTCGAATGGGGTGGTAACTACTATTTATTCAAATTTCTTGCAATTCTCTACATTAGTACGTCTAAGAGGACACTTGCAGATGGTGCGTAATCTTGGGAATTGCAGTCAACAACCATGTTAAGTGATTTAGAAGTGTCCTTAAGTGCATTGACTGAATTTGTATCCCTGTTGTGATTTGAACTTGTATGCATAGTCTGAACTAAGACATGAAATTGAAGTTGAACTGTTTGTATTTTCAGAAAGCTTGGGTGAGAAGGTTTCTTGCCGCACATTGAAGATTATGTTGAAGTTTAAATCTGTTTGTCTAATTATTTAAAATAGGGCTGAAACTTATTTTTTTGTTAAACTAAATAACTTTTTAGTAATTTAAAGTCTTTGTTATATTTATTTTCAATATCGTTTCGTTGTTATTTTATATTGCAATTGCGACTATATAATTAATGAATGCTGACAAGAGTTGGACCAAATTCACGTAGTATATGAAGGAAAAATTAACCACTGTACAATATTGAAAAGTCATATGATAAGAAGAAAATTAATAATAATAAGGAATTTAATAATAATAATAATAATAATAATAATAATAATAATAATAATAATAATAAGAAGAAGAAGAAGAAGAAGAAGAAAATTAATAATAATAAGGAATTTAATTATTATTAATAAATTAATAATAAGAATGAGAATAATAATAAGGAATAAATTAAATCACTAATAATAATAATAATAATAATAATAAGGATATTTTGGTCTTTTTGTTGGTTATTCCTTTGTCATTCTAAGTTTATATTTTCAAACCAAACATTGGCATAGAAATTCTTTAACAGTAAATCAATCAAAGTAATACTCATTTTATTCTATTTCTCGTCTTTTCTATTCCTAAAGAATAACCATTATATTTCTTATCTATTTCATTCCTTGAACCAAACAGGCCATTAGTGAACAACTTTCAAATCTGTCTTGGAAAGAGTTGAATTTATCGGGAAGATGTTCCTTTCTATCTCAAGTATTTTTGTTCTTGTTCCTAGTTATTTTAATCACTTGAGTTGTTCATTAATTGTCTTTATCGTTAAAAGTTATTAAAAAAATACTCTATTGAGGTTAATATGAGTCGGACGTGTTACTGGATATGAAATATTTTAACAGCTTGTGAGGACGATGGATAGTAGCAAGAGTTGAGTGAGTCAACTCTATCAGGCCTTGTATAAAACTATTGTTGTTCTTTGATGAAAGTATTAAGCTAGGTATATATTTTATAAACAATCTACAAAAACTATGATCGGAGTCTTGTGACATACCTTAGATCTGTATAGGCTATGTTGGAAATTTTCCCATTGGTGGACAACAATTAATTGTCTTTTAACAATTTTAATAACTTATCGATTAAGTTACGTAAATTTGATCCAGATAAAGATAATAAAGTGGCTAAATAAATAATCTAGATTAATAAGTCAAAGTTCACAAGAAAAATGGACCCCGATCAGTATGAACAGAATCCATATTGGGCCTGTAATGGAAAATCCAATATGAAAGCTATATAAAGAGGTTAAGATCTCATACAATTGCTCATGTTATTCGTGAATGTAAAAAATACTCTGACTCATTTAGAGGTTCATGTATTAAGAAAACTGTAGAAAGACTTTCATGCTTCCCGGTGAGTCAAACCTATGAAGGTGACTTTTCTAAAATCAGTTTGTTCGAGTTAAATAAGCCAACTAATCAGTTATTCACTAAATACATTTATTAGCCTTTTAAGATGGTCAAACAGTTAATTTATATCAATTAGCTAAAAAATAGCTAATAAGCTGATTACTAAACGAGCCCAAATACTGATAAAGTTTTTGCGTGATTGCTAGATCATAACGACATAATTTGGAACTAACGACAGGAAAAGAATCTTAGAATGAAAAAGCATAGTTCGTACAGGTCACGCCACTATGAAGTCTCCTTGAACTTGACGCAGTGACCCCTCAAATCATTCAGCTTCTTCTATCTTCGACGTAGACGTTGGGGTAGGAAAGTCGAATATTTGAGAAATGTTTGAAAAGTCGGACACGATATTGAACTTAGTTTAAAAAAATTTAAAGTTTAAATATTTAATCGATATTAAATTATTAGAAAATTGGTATATAATAAATAAGAAATAAAAATTTTAAAAATAAGTAAAATATAGTACTTTACTGAAATAAAAAATGCATTAATAATGTGCACTATTATGTAACAAACTAATAATAAATCTAATAATTAAAACTAAGATTGAATTTTAAATAAAATTTTAAATAAAAATAAAAATAAAATATTTTTTATTATCATTTATTTAAAGACTTATCAAAGTTGAAGTATATTTAAAGAAAGTTAATAGAAATGACTCTAACTTTATTTTAACTTTTTTTAATGTTCTTTAAACATAGTTCTTTATAATTTAAATATTATATTTTAACACAATCTTAAATTATCTTAAGCAAAATAACTTATATATACTAATTAAAATTTTAATTTATTAAACAAATTTATGATAAAAATAATAATTAGTTTTTAACAATAATAATTTAAAATTTTCAATTATAGTATAAAGAGATAAATAAATAACCTAAATTTTGATAAATATAATTTATTATTGAGATTAAATAAATAAAAATAATAATTCATTTTTAAGAATAATAATTTAAAATAAAATTTTATTAAAATATAAAAAGATCAATAAAAATTTAAAATTAAAAAATGTAATTCATTAATTAAATTATATGAGAGAATTGCAAAGAAAAATCAATTAAAAAATTGAATAAATTTCTTAACTTTCTTATAACAACAATTTCAATTTGTAATTTCAAAAGAAAAAAAGACAGCTCCATCTAATGCAAGCTATGTGCATTCTTTATCAATTAATGCAAGCTATTTGCATTCTTTATCAATTAATGCAAGCTATGTGCAGTTGTGCACTGTCAAAAGGTACATGAGATGGTATGCAAAACTTGCTGCAGGGCCACGTCTGACAAAATTTTAAAATGTATTAACCAGTTTTTTCTCAAGAATAGGCAGTTTTTTTCCCTCATGAAGGTTATAAATATAAATCGGACCAAAAATTAAGTCGGTTCATATTTATTTTGATCAAATTGATCAATTTAATCTGATTTGTAAAGCATTGAAAAATAGATACATATATATAAATATATGTATATATTCATATGTGTGTGTGTGTGTGTGAAAATTACAAAGTTAAAGATGGTTTAAGTTTTTTCGTTGTCGCTAGATCATAATGACTTATGTTAGCTCAAAACTTAATGATTTTGATAATAACTTTTCAAATTGGATTTATTTCCTTCTATTGCTAACGGGTTAATTCTCCAAAGAAAATAAAATTATATGATAAATGTTTCTTTTCTTGCAAAAATCTTCGTTCTGAACTTACCAGATTTATTAGAAATGATTTCACAATATCTAGAAGAATCTTAAAAATCAAATCAACTTCGTGATATGATCATTTGTCTCAATATTTGGATACCGGTAGATTTTATCAAATATGATATTAAAGATTCAAAGTCAAGTCAAGATATAAGAGGACTAGTTGAAGAAGATGTCTATTTAAGAAAGAGCCACTGCTTTTGCGAAAATAGATCAGACTCTTGAATTACATCAACAACATCAATACTCTTGAAAGTGATATCATTATCAAATCTCTTGTGTTTTAGAAAGTAAAAATTCTTTTTGAGAGAAATCATTGAAGCTCATATCGAGCAAACTTCATCATTTGATGAGAGCTTGTAGAGGTTAGATAAATACTATTAGTTTGGAAGATTGGAGAACCTTGAAAAAATGTACTCGTAAGCTTGAAGAGGCTCGTCAAATTACTATTTGGGATTTTAGTGAAACACTCAAGTTAGATACTTGGGGACCGAATGTAGGCTTCGGTTATAAGCCAAACTAGTATAAATTGACTGCATCATTCCTCTCTCTCTTTAACTTTTATATTTCTGCATCAGATTGTGTATGTATTCATTTTAGCAAGAGGCTTCTTCACTTTTATAATAGGCTCCTTTTGTTTTCAACTTGCAATAGGTTCCCTTCAATTTTAGCAGATGCCTTCTGTTTTAAATTATTTTGACAGGATTTATCGTTTAACAGGCTCCTATCGTTTTAACTAGCTTCTATTGTCTAATAGGCTCCTATTGTTTTAAACTTTAACAGGCCTCTGTCTTTTATCTCTTGTGTGAGTTTGCTTTATCATTTAGTATTAGAGTCAGGTTTTAATTTTTTGTGTTTTCCAGTACGTGGTAGATCATGGCAAACATTTTGAGAAAATTTGAAGGACAATCCATCTCAAAGCCTCCTTCCTTCAATGGAAACAACTACTCATATTGGAAAGAGAGAATGGCCATATGTCTCCAATCTGTAGCTATCGAAGTTTGGCAAGCCATTAGAGTTGGAGTTACACTTCCCACTGCCAATAACATAGAAGTATGGACTAATGCTGACATAATAAATGCATAACTAAACACTAAGGCAAAACATCATCTGATATGTGCGTTGTCTCCAGAAGAATATGAAAAGATATCCCACTGCTCTATAGCGAAAGAAATATGGGATAAACTTTAAGTCACCTTTGAAGGAACTAATGAGGTAAAGAAACATAGAATAAGCTTTTTAGTGCATCCATACAAAACTATTAACATGAAATAGGGAGAAACCATAGATAAATTCTTAAGAAGGTTCAACAACAACATCACGACCTTAAAGAACTTGGGAAAGATATATCCCAATGATGGGCTCGTAATGAAGATTCTAAGGTCACTACTAAAGGAATTGGTACTGCTATCGCCTGCGCAACCAAATTAATACCAACTCTAGCAATAAAGGAAAATGTAGTTAGTGAAGAGTTGAGATTCCCACGAGAAACTTTAACAACAATTGTTATACGAGTTGAAACTAAAACAAGGGGGGGGGGGGGGTTTGATTAACATAACTTAAGAGAAATTAAAGTTGGCTGAAATTAAAAATTAACAAAAATATTCAAATCTGAAAATTTAGTGAATAAACCTTGGTTTCGTTCACCGACGTTGACCAACTAATATGGATCCTCGTTATAAAACTCAGTCCGTTAAAAATATTCATTTGGGGTTGTTTTCTCTTAAGATTAAATGAATAGAAACATGTATTATAAACATTCTTATTAGTCAACAACTTAGATATGATCTTAAGTTTAATTGATTAATAACTTTAAGAACTAAGAAACCAATGAACAAGAGAACACATGTACGACATGCATTTAATCTAGTTAAGCGTCTTCTTAAAATTTCCAACTCTAACGTAAAGATGACAATTCTAATTGCTAATTATGATTAGCAAGACTGAACATCATATCCTACTAATCTAGCTATAAATTAAACAAATCAATTCCTAGTTGCGTACCCTATAAATCAACCAATTCAATCATGAAAAATAAATCAGAAGACACTTAATATTCATCTATGAAAGAAATTTAGAATCTTACCATCCTAGATGATAACACGGTTCTTTTTAACCAAGAAGAAAAGTTTAGCTACTCATAACAAAAGTAAGAACAAATAAAAGAATAACAAAAGATACAGTCTCCATCCCTGATTCTTTCTGAAAAGTTCGAAAATTCTAGCCTAAAACCAAAAAAACCAGAAAAGAAAAGAAGTTGTAGAAAAAATGTAAAACTTAGCCTAAGGTTCTGCATGAACAGTAATTCACGTGAACAGTAAATGTCTTTTATTCATTTTCGATCCTCTCTCTCCTCCATCCTCTTGTAATCTTGAGTAGATATATTCCCTACATAATTAGGCTACAGATCTCCACCAATAAGGCAACATTTGATTTCCAAAATCATAAAGATCTTGGGTGGATCGAATCTGATTTGAAATCAGATTCTGTAGATAGGCTTTTCCCTTGCACATGCCCATGCTTAGCCAACTATTTTTCTGCCAACTGGGAATGCGATTTATCTTTCTTTTCTTTCCATCTTTTTGCTCCAATTTCATCTTTCATGTGTTGAAAACAATTTGAGAACAATTTAGAAACATGTCCATCAAGTTTGAACAATAATTTCAACACATTAAAGAAATTTATCCCAAAATTAGTACAAAAATAACAACTTGACAAATTCCCCCATACCTCGAGCAAATATGCCAACCCACTACACTTTATCAATTCATCCTTCATAAGATTAAGTACACACAATTCACTAAACTTGGACTTAGGTTGCAACACACATGATAATCACTTTTCACCAATACAAATAAAGAATGTCAAATTAAAACATTCTTGTTCAAAGGTAAGAATGAAACCAAGGGGAATTCTTCTCACAGATTTCTCTCTTTACACTCAAGTCTTTAAGGCTAAAGTGTTTCGCTCAAAATCTTCTAATGCAAATATTCTACCATATCCTTGATTTTTCACCAACTCTTAACCACTTGAAATAAAAACATGCATAAATCAAAAAGACTTTTTCAAGGTTGTATTGCTGTAAGTTAATGTAAGGATTGATAAATGGAAAAGTTTAAAAATCATAAACATTAGTAAATCACCTAACCACTTGTGGAGGCATAATTTCAATTGCAAAGGAGTCAACAACATCATTCTGTAGAGGTAAATTACTTCAATTTTTTCTCACTGCTGTCTATTTTTCTCTTTTTCTTTTGTTTTTCCTTTTTTTCTTTCTTTATTTTTTACGACAACAGTACATACACAATTCAAAACTAAACCTCTTCAATTTCCTTCATCCTTTTCTTTTCCTTGCTTTCCATATCTCTCCAAGTTATGATGGGTGAAGATATGAGAGGTTTAAGTTGCTTATTGTGGGTTTATTAAGAAAAAGGGGTTCAACTCAAAAAGTTTAACAAAGGATATTGAATTAGGTTGGCTTTTTAAGTTAAAGGGTTAAAATAAAGATGGTCTTTATCAATTTTGTGCATGCATGTATAGATGTGGTCTCAAGTCAATTCCAAGCAAGTTCTAGAGAAAAATTCACCTTAGAAGATAATCACACATCAAGAAATAGAATGACATAAAGATGATGCCATTAAGGGTCAAATTCCCTCGTAGGAGGTTTAATTCGAGAATTCACCTTAACTCCACATATTACCTAATTGCTCAAATGTTAAACTTTGACTAAGTGTATAAGACCAGTTATTGCAATTAATCAGTATGGTTTACCTTAGACTCACATAGCCCAGTTTAATTTCATGCACACCATCAATCTCATCCAAACTAATATGACAAAGGTTTCATGGCTCAACACACGAAACAAGCATGCAAAGAACAAAAAATTTTAAACAGAAAAAATTTAAAGAAAAGAAAATCGAAGAAAGGCAAGACCACATAGCCACACACATGTATTCCATATCTTTCCCCCACCTCTAGACCAACATTGTCCTCAATGTCCAAAAACAATAAAAGCACAAAAGAGGGATGGGAACAGAAGTACTCCCTTAGATTGAAGATGCCATATGCAACATTGAAATGAATAATTGCAGCTTTAAAAACACAAATAACAGTGTTGAAGTGAAAGAATGCAGCTTCCTTTTCAAACACCTTCAAACAAAACAAACCAAAGAAAATAAGTAAACACTCAAAGCAAACACCCAAAAGATATGGATAAAAGAGAAAAACACACAAAAGAAAGGGATATGGATGGGGTGCCTTCCATTAAGCGCTTATTTAAGGTCATAAGCTTGACCCTTGGCATATGTACATCATCCATTATCGAATGGATGCTTGAGCCTAATAGGTAGCATGCTTAGACTTCGTGAGGAGGCTGGAGTAATTTCCCTCGAAGTTAACTCCTTCTCAGTACAATGCTCCAAGACTTCTAATGAGTGGAACTTCATCGTTTTGCCTTCATACTCTACTATCCACTCACCTTTTCGGGCATCGCCTTTCTCTAACTAATTGGATTTCTCCAATTTACAAAACAGCACCTCCAATTCGTTGTTGGGCAGTAACGAGTTCTTCATGGCTTGACATTGTGATGTATTTCCTATCTCCAAGATTGTTTCAAGCTTCCACTCAATAATGAATTTACCTACACCCATATGTCAATAAAATCCACAGAAGCAACAAGTTGTTCATCATCCGAAATTTTCATGTCATTGTATATATTGAATTTAATTAGTTCACCATCAAATTTCATAGTCAATGACCCATCATGAACATCAATTTTTGTTCATGTGGTTTTTAAGAATAACCTTCCAAACAAAATCGGGGTTAAAGAAGATACATCATCACTTTCCATCTGCAAAATATAAAAGTAAGCTAAAAAAAGCATATCCCCCGCTTGAACTAAAACATCCTCTAACACACTCTTTGGATAAGCATTTGAACGATTCGCTAATTGAATTACCACATTAGTTTCCTTGAGAGGTCCCACATTTAAAGACTTATAAACATCATAAGGCATCACATTTATGGAATAGCTTTTTCAATTCTCAAATCACCAATTTTACATGGGATAGTGAACATACATGGGTCTTGGCACTTAGGTGGAACCTTTTTCTTCTACAAAATAGCTGAAACATTCTCCCCCAATTGCACTTTCTCATCAAATTTTAACTTTTGTTTTGAAGTGCAAAGTTCCTTAAGGAATTTAGCATAATGTGGAATCTGTTTATTTCATCAAGTAAAGGAATTTACACCTGGGCTTTCCTGAAAGTGCCCCATATTTCCTTCTCTTGCTTCTCCTTCCTTATACTGGTGAATCAATTAGGAAAGGGGGTTGCACAACCATATTTTTCAAACTTGTCTGCATTTTTTCTTACTATTCGGCTACCTCCTTCGTTGCTTCTTCCTCAATTTCTCTCTTGGAGATTTTTGGTGGTAGTTCCTTCAATTCCCTTCCACTCTGTAGCATGATAGCCTTAGCACTATGTTTGGGGTTGATTTCTGGTTGGGTTGGAAAATTTCCAAAACTTTGTGCCTTCAATCTATTAATGGAGGTTGCCATTTGGATCATTTGATTTTCAAGATTTCGGATACTAGCTTGAGTATCCTGCTGAAACGTCAAAGTGTTAGTGGCCAAATATTGAACTATATCTTCCAAAGAAGACTTACCTTCGAAATTGGATGTCATTTGTTGATGTTTTTTAGGCATATATGGCTGTCTAAATTGTTAGAAATTTGTTATATTTTGCTGTCCTTATGAGTTGCCATAACGTAAATTCAGATGATCGCGCCAACCCGGATTGCAGGTATTGAAAAATGGGTCATATTTCCTCTGATTTGGTCCAGCAAAACCCCCTACGACATTTATCTATTCTGCGTTTTCTTCCTGCAAATTTGGACATGCGTAAGTGAGGTGTCCTATCATTGAACAAATTCCACATACCTTTGCTTCTTCTTTCTTTGTAACCGCAAGTTGTCACACCAAAGATGTAAGATCATCCAATCTTTTCTCCAATGCTGTCACATTCACTTCATTGACGTGTTTTGAGCTATGGCTAGAATGGATCCAAAATTGTTGTGTATTGGAAGCCATATTTGCTATTAAGTCCCTTGTGGTTGTCTGTGTTTTGTCAACTAAAGCTCCACTACTTGCAGCATCGATCATACTCCTATCCGTGAGCAAAAGGCCTCATAAAAGTATTGAATCAACAACTGGTCGGTTATTTGGTGATGGAGATAGCTAGCACAAAGTTTCTTGAATCTTTCCCAATATTTGTAAAGTGTCTCCCTCGAATGTTGGCAACTCTTGATGCTGAAAAATATGGTACAACTGTTGCCTGCAACCAAATTCAAAAGAAATCACTTCCGTTAATACAATTTAATGTAGTAGTGATAAGTGGATATCGTTCCCACGAGGAATCTTAATGGTAAAGGAGTTACGAATTCAAAACAAAACAAAGTAACGAAATGGGGGGGTTTAAATTTAAATTACGAGTTAAACAGAATGGAAAACGAAATTGAAAAATAACAAATAGCAAAACAATGATAATCTAACAATCAATAAGAACAAATCTTGGCTTCCGGTCTCTTTCATTATTGAACCTACGTTGATCATCGACACTAAAAATAACCAATTTATCAGTTAAGCATTCGTCGTGGTTAATTCCTTTACCTATTTTCTCTTATGTTTAGTTAACCAAAACATGTATTTGATTTAACCCTTATTAATCAATAACCTGGATACGATCTCATATTTAATTAGTTAATAACTTTACGAATCAAGAAAATCGACGAACTAGACAATATACATACGATGTATATTTATCCTAGACAATTATTTTTCCTAGAATCATGTCCCTAACATAGTAGACACAAATCCTAGTTGCTACTGTTCATTAAAAGAATTGAACGTCAATCTATTTAATCTAGCGATTGATTGAATAAAATCACAAACTAGTTGCTCACCTTGTTGTTAAAGCAAACAATCAAATAATTACCCAGAAAAATAATTAATACTTGACTAATAAATCAATTGAAACGAAAAACAAAAGTCTCACAACATTCAAAGTTCAATAACTAGGATTCCGAAAACCAAGAAAAAAATTTAGCTACTCATAATGGAATTGAAAATAAAAGAAATAACAAAACTCATTATCTCCATCCCTGGTCTTTCTTAAAGAATACGAAAATATAGAAGAAAAAGTGCAGAAAAATCAAAGCTTCCTAAGGCTACCCAAAATAAGAAGCAAAGTGTAGAAAAAATGAAAAACACTTCTCACTATTCTGTGTGAATAGTACCTACGTGTACTGTTCACGTTTTTCCCTTTTTAATCCTCCCGATCCCTTCCTTTTCCTTGCCGATCACATTTCCCACATGTTCAGATTGTGAATCTCCATCAATCTTATCTTAAAAGATTATGAAAATCTCAAAAGAATTAGATTCAAATTTTGAAAGCAGATCTGGAAATTAATTTCATCCTTGCACGTGGTCACGTCTAGTGACTTAATTGCTGCCAGATTTGGAATTTCAAATTTTCTTCATTTCTTTTTCATCTTTTTTATTCAATTTCATCTCTAAAGTGTTGAAAATTATCTGCAAATAATAATAAGACAATTCTATTAATTTTTAACAATAATTTCAACACATTAAAGAGAATTAAATACAAAATAAACGTAAATTGATAACTTAACAAAATATTTCTCAAAAAAGAGTTTCTTGATTTCAACCTATGTTTGCACATTTTCTCCGGCTGAATAATATAACTAATCCTGAGCATCATCCTTGAGAGAAATGGGAAGGTGCTTAGTTTGATTTGCTCTTCCTTCACATTTATTGGCTTCATACCCATACAAACCACGTCAAACTCCTTCAAATGTTTGTAAGGATCCCCTCCTGGTAAACCCCTGAAAATCAGCAATAAATGGATCAACCCATATTTTAATTCAAAAGTGTGGATATCCCCCAAATTTGGAAAGTTGATGCAATGGAGCTATTGAGTATCCATGGGCGCGGTTAGTTCATGAAGAGTGTAATTTGTAGCCATTCTTTCCAATTTTTGTTCTTATTTATACTGTTTTGTCTGTTTTTGTAGTCTTTTGGCTATCTTCTCAATTTCTGAATCAAATTATGGTTGAGTTTTCTTGTCTACTCATGTAACATACATAAACTGTTAAGAAATTCCTCGATAGCGGTGCTAAAATTTGGTACTATTGTTGCCTGCAACCAAACTAATACCAACTCTAACAATAAAGGAAAATGTAGTTAGTAAATAGTTGAGATCATTCCCACGAGAAACTTTAACGTTAATTGTTATATGAGTTGAAACTAAAATTAAGTGGGGGTTGATTAACGTAAATTAAGAGAAATTAAAATTGGTTGAAATTAACAAAAATTTGGAAATTCAGTGAACAAACCTTGGTTTCGGGTCATCGATGTTATCAAACTAATATGGATTCGCGATATAAAACTCAGTCTATTAACAAATATTCATTGGGGGTTGTTTTCTCTTAAGATTAAATAAATAGAAACATGTATTCTAAATATTCTTATTAGTCAACAACTTAGATACGATCTTAAGTTTAATTGATTAATAGGCTTAAGAACTGAGAAACCAATGAACAAGACAACATATGTACGACATGCATTTAATCTCCAATGTCATATCCTACTAATCTAGCTATAAATTAAACAAATCAATTCCTAGTTGCACATCCTAGAAATCAATCAATTTAATCATGAAAAATAAATCGGAAGACACTTAATATCCATCAATGAAAGAAACTTTATTTAGAATCTCACCACACTAGATAATAACACAATTTTCTTCAACCAAGAAGAAAAGTTTAGTTACTCATAACAAAAGTAAGAAAAAAATAAAAGAATAACAAAAGATAAAGTCTCCATCCCTGGTTCTTTCTGAAAAGTACGCAAATTCTAGCCTAAAAACAGAAAAACCAGAAAAGAAAAGAAACTGCAAAAAAAATATATAACTCATCCTAAGGCTCTGTGTAAACAATAATTCACGTGAACAGTAAATGTCTTTTATTCATTTTCGAGCCTCTCTCTCCTCTATCCTCTCATAATCTTGAGCAGATATATGCCCCACATAATCAGACTGCAAATCCCCACCAATAAGGCAACATTTTATTTCCAAAATCATAAAGATCTTGGGTGGATCTTATCTAATTTGAAATCAGATTTTACATATAGGCTTTTCCCTTGCACATGCCCAAGCTTAGGTAACTATTTTTCCGCCAGCTGGGAATTTGATTTGTGACAAACTCATTTATTCATATATATTTTTCATATCATTTAGATGGGTTTTTGTCACTATAATTAGTCTTTATGCTTTATTTGATTATTATTTGAATTATTGTGCCTTACATCAAAAATTGTCATATTTTGTTTTAACTGTGATAAATTGATTTTTGAACAATTGATGCTACTTTACTTGTAATTTTTATTGTAGGGTACTTGGAAAAAATTAGTGTGCAAAAGATAAAAACAAAAATTAGTGATCCAAAGCATTAAAAGAGCTAGAGAAGGGAGGCATAAAACGCCAGCGCACACCCCAGGCAAGGAGACCCAAAACACAGAACTAGAAGAGGAAAAAAAACGACAATAGCGTGGAGGCAAGCAAGGCAGCAAAACGACTCAACAGCTGGAGAACAAGCAAACACGCAGGTTCTGAAAAAAAAAGGAGAAAAACACACAACATGTAGACATAAGCCAAGGAAAAACGCAGTTGCACAATGGAGAGAAAAGAAGAGAAATAGTGGCAGAAACAGAAAAGAAAACGTGAGGTGCGTGAAAAGAAGAAAACGACAGCGTGGTGGGAGTTTGAAGGGGTTTTGAAAATCCAAGAAACAAACATGTGACAAAAGGAAGTGGCTTGTATGGGACGTGGACCAAGAAGGGAGGAATTAATATACAAAGCATGTGACAAAAGTAAGTGGCTTGTAACAAATATGAGTGCGTGGACCAAGAGGAATGCAATGGTAGGTGATTTATGTGGTCTTAGTTAGGTGCTCTGGCTAAAATAGAAGAAAAACATCATGCTGTGCGTGGGAAGGAAAGCATAAAGTGAGAAGTAGGGAGTTAGCAGTGGGGAGAACGTGTTGTGCATGAGTGTGTTGGAGAATAAAAAGAAAATGTGTTGGCTAACTAAAGGAGGAGACGTTGTGCGTGTGTGTGTGGGAGACGTGTGTGCTGTCCTGGAGTGTGTTGTGTTGTCTTTGGAGTGTAGCTAGGAGAAAAAAAATAAAAGAGGAGCTGGATGTTTTTTGTAGGGGCTGGAAAAAGAAGAAAATAACGTGAAGTGCAGTGTGTTTTGCGTGTGTGTGTGCTTAGTGTGCTGTGACGTTGTGAGCCAGTGAAAACAATGTGAATAACAGGAGCGAGACTTGCATGTGCTGTGGTTGAAGGGCAGTTATGCGTGAGTGAAAAGTGGAGTGCTGGTTTATGTGTGGGCGGGAGTGTGGTGTTGCATGTGTGTGTTGGTGAGAGGAGTTTGTGCTGTCTGGAAAGGAAGGAAATTAGTGTGTAGAGATAGGA
>JANQBM010801856.1:0-14260 GCA_025594535.1 Erythroxylum domingense | reverse complement strand
CAAAGAAAGCATCAACCATAGTGTATCACTACTAGCAAATATTTAGTTTTAGTATTTCCTCATCTTACTTATAGAAAAAAAGTCAAATGCTTAAAAATCTAGATTTTTTAAGTCAAATAAGGGAGTAGATGGATTTTAAAATATATTACTAGTGAAAGAGGTTCATAATTATATAAATAATACAGAGTGGACTACGTTCTTTAGAGTAAAAGAACATGTTTACAGAGAGCTTAATTTAAAAATTATAACCACATTAGATGTGATTACACATGCTAAGCATGACAAAGTGGATGCAGTTTAATTTAGATTGGGAGAATTCAAAGAAGTATACATTTTAATGAGTTTAGAGTACAACATAGTTTTAAACACTTGAGCAAGTGGATAAGGACAAATTTAGGAATTACATAACTCATTTTTCCAATAAGGATTGGAAGAAAACACTAAGGGAGTTTTTGAAGTCCATATCAAATAAAAGGTATAACTACAATCTATTAACAACTAAAAGATCCTAAGTTCCCTCTCATGTACTAAGATACTTACATATGATAATAAATTACTTAGTGCTAGGGAAATGCATCAACATTTGTTTTATTTGTGATGTATAGTTAGAAGGATACCTTGTGACATGACCCACCTTCTGAATCGTGTTGGCTCTAGGGGATGGGTAGGATTAATGCCATCAAAACTCGTAGTAAGCCTAACTTTTCTATATTCTACTGAAAATCCAGCAAGACCTATTTGTTTGTTTGATTAATAATCCATATACCTGCTTAACAATTTTGAATGAAGCAAGGATCTCAATATGTAATTCTAACATACATTATCTACTTATAATCTAACAATCTATGATCATGTCATATCATCAAATGACATCATTCTCAATAACATAGCATATCCATACATGTATCATGTACATACGATTATGACAAACCATGGAGCAGCTATAAGCATCTGCAATTAACATCTTGTCAAAAAAAAACTAGTCTATTTATCCAAGTGAGTCTCAAAAGGCTTAGATTTATCCCTCATACAGTTTGCTAATCCACTGAAATGATAATAGTGAGAGATGAGTCTACAATATGATGCAGTGAGATATAAAGATGCTACCATGCTTGTGAGGCTAGGAAACACAAGGCTAGCTTCACAAGAATGGTTTGTGGCATTCTAAACAACAATACATGGTATCAATAAATAATCAGGTAGAAATCTCAAATGCGGCAATCACATAAATATCAATAATAAATCTCAATATGAATTGTTTTGGGTTCTTTCCTGAGTTCAAATTTCTCATTTCTGAGTTCTGATTTTCCAAGGAAGAGACAGAGACATGTTAGTACGGCATATCTCCCCTTTTCTGATTCTAGACAAGGTTGGCCTAACCCTACCCCTGGAGGCTTGCCCTCTCCAGGTAGGACCCAGATTTGACCCATCATTGGCGAGTTACCTATGTGCACATGGTCTGATAATATACTCCATCAGCTGGGCATCCTGTGACCTCATCAATCATGGCTAACAAGAAAAAAATGGTTCATAAAAGAATTGCAATTAATAGGTTTAACATAACAAGGGAACTAGAAGATGGAAAGAATCTAAATATCATCTGGCCAATCTGGCTTACAACATGCTAGACTCAATCACATGGAGTCATATATCAAATAAGTCATATAGATTCGAGAACAATTCAACAAGCCACAAGATAAAAAAAGGATTATTACACAAGTATTATAACATCCCGTTTCCATACAAATGGTTGAACCATAGAAACTGGTACATGTGAGATCAATAAGAGAAATTAGGACAACACATTTCATGCTCATGCATTATATAATATGCATATACACGTGAACAGTGATTTTTGCACATGAAAAATGACTGTACATGCATTCATGACATTTCCCGATATATTGTGAATAAATGTGATTGTTATGAAAAATGTGATTTGTTTATGTAAAAATTTAATTGGAGAGGGTTAAAAAGATTTGAGAATTTTTAGTGAATTTTAGAAATTTTTCTGAAAATTTTCGGGGAAATTTTTTGGGACTAGGAAAATGCCAATCGACAGGCTGATTGTGCACCGGTAGTGGAAATGACTGTCCAATGGCATTGGAAATCTAGATAATGTGTGTTGTGCGAATTATGTGTTATGTGATTGGGTGAGCCATCTATGATGGTCACTCATTGAGTTCGCAAAACTCACCTAAAATTTGCAACTATTTTTCAGGACTCAGAAGAATACCCCGTTAGGCAATGAGAGTATACCTATTGCAAGCAAGTGAGGGATAGAGGTCGGGATCAGTTCGCGTCTGCATTGTATTTCTTTATTTTATACTGAATTGTATATTTCACAAATTTTTGTATCATTTGTAATTGAATATTTCGGTATGTAATAATTTTTGGAATTGGAAATGTTTTGTTTTTGTAATGGGCCCAAATGGCTATTGAAAACTCTGTTGATTGTATTGTTATGTTTGAAAAAGTTTGCAAATAGAGCGGGCCCGATTTGGTTATTAATTTTCACATTTTATGTTGTAGCTAAAAAAAAATTGTACCGAAATTTGAATGACCGAGTGCTATAACATGCCACCCTTGCGGGGCACGAACTCGGATATCACCATCGATGTCGGGTTCGGGTCTTGCGGGAGTTGGGTGTTTCAAGTATAGTAGCATGATTATACTCACCTCCACTATCTTTGGGGATCTTATCTCTTTTCTAATCTTCTTGAACTTGAGAGGTACTAGGTATGACTTTTAGTTCTATTCCTTGTCTGTTTTCACAAGCTATTGGGTAGCATGTATAAAAATTACATATACCCGTATTAGTCATTTTTACATAATCTCATTTCTTAACATATAACATTATAGATTTATATTTTCTTCTGTAATGGTCAAAAATAGTTTCAAGCCAAAATTTCCCTTGAAATTAGGATTCTTGGACTTCATTATGTCCAAATTTAGCTCACAATTCCGAATACTTGATTCTTTATGTCTTGATTAGCTTAATCATACTTGAACCTATTCAGTTTAACTGATTCATCTGTGCAGGTCTCATTTGCGGAGGTATATCTTTTTCTACATAGGTCCAATGTTTCTCAATATTTTCGTACCTCTAGTTAACACATAAAGTCACATTTTTCCTTTTATGACCATTTTCTAATTTGGTCATTAAGACTTACAAATATCCCATTTATAGTGAGCCAAAATATTCTGTCATGAGTTGAATCCTCCTGACTAAAATCATTATCACTTATCCATTTCTTATCCAATTGAGATGATTCAAATTTTAATTTTTAATAGACTCATATGGCTATCACATATCCAAAGAAAGCTTTAAAAAAGTGTAATTTCGATTTATTGTGATTTTTCTAACGCTGTCTTATTTCTGTTTTCTCTGTGTCACTAAGGTCAGTAACACCCTTCACCTATTTAGCCATATTTCATAGGATACTCATCTAATTAAAATTCCCTTTATACAGAACTTAGACAACACATTTTAAAGCATTTCATATGAATAACTCATCATCCAATTCTAGCTCTAAGGTCCTCAAACAATTAACTTTCATTTCGTGTTTCAATTCCGTTGGTATTCTGAACCAATTTCAATTCGGGACTTCTACAGTACAAGAAAACAACGTCACAGAATGTCCAAAAATGTCGCAGAATACAATTTGTGATGTTTTAAAAAATGTCACAAAAAATGTTGTGGATTGTGGTGTAGGCAAAAGGTTTATGCGACGTTTTATGTAAAACATCACGGAAAACATTGACATTCCGCGACGATTGTAAAAATGTCATTGAGGAATCTTTCACATTCCACGACATTTTAGGAAATGTCTCAGAAAGCCACATTCCTCAACATTTCAAGAAACATCCTGGAAAGCCACATTCGCTAAATCTTTCAAATTCCGCAATGTTTTAGGAAATGTCGCCAAATGTAGTTTTCCGCGACATTTCCGCGAACGCGTCGTTTTTAAAACTTCACGAAATGTTTTAGAAAAATTTCGCAAAATACACTTATTTTATTTTTTATTTTTTTATTTTTCTGAAAATAATTTTATTTTAATAATTTTCCAATTTTAATAATTATTTTTAAATAACAATTTTTTAAAATATTATTTATTTAATAACTATTTCATATTATTTATGAATTTTATTTATTTAACAATTCTTCAATTTTTTTTATAATATCATTAATTTTAATAATTATTTATGCATCACAAGAATTTCATACGTGCAGACAATTTATTATTTAATTGCAATTCCCAAACATGTCATAATACAATAATTAATATAAAAAGTACGTCATAAGTGTATAAAATGTCAATATGAGTACATATATCTAATCTAAACAAATATTATGTGTAGAACATAAAAGTTCTAAGAGCTTTTTTTGTTGTTCAAATTCAATTCTTTGTTGTTCGACTTCAGTAGATAATCAATCCTGCATTTGTTCAACTTTTTTATTTAGTTCATCGACTTGAGATTGTCACTCCTGATTAACCTTCTTCGACTTCTTTAGTTCGTCTCAAAGTCTCTTTCTGACTGAAGTCTTCCCATGTGGTCGAGGCCCAACTCCCATGCTAATAGCATAATCAGATCTAGTGCCCAAAACTTTGTCGCACACTTCATCCACTATCATCAGATGACCTTGTTCTAATGAATCTTCCAATTCCTTACGCATTAATTCCTAAAAAATTAAGAATTAATTAGATACACAGTCTCATTTAAGAAATATTTGTAAATGAACTATGTACTTACCCATTTTTCTTTGCATTTGGTAGTTGTCCATTGACCTTTACTTTCACCATAATGAGTGTGATATCATAGCTTCATCTGATCACACTCTTCTCCATCTTTGTCACTCTGTTGTATAGAAATATATTATTAGTAATATTTATTATAAATTTTGAAATGTCAATCGAAGTAAAAAATAATTAAAAAGATAATAACTCACAATCTCATGCCATATCGCTACAAAGGCCTTGGAGCCAGAGTTTGGTTGACATTTGACCTGACTCCTAGCCAATTTGGCTTTTTGACTTTTTTTCCTAACCGTAAACGTAACAAAATCTACTATAACATCTATAAATCACAATTCATAAATACTAAAATATAAGCAGTTGTCAATAAAGTTGTGAAATTAAGTTTTGTGATCAAATTAACTAACTTTTGGAGCTGATTGCTCCCAATATTCGCATAAATCCATCCACTCTGCCACTGTGACATTAAGCGGCTTAACAACCTTTCCGTGCTTAGTAAAATTCTTTTTTAAATGAAATATTTGATCTTTAGACCTTAAAGAAAGAAACTTCTTGATAGCAGCATGTACCTCGTTGTCTTTCCTCATTCCCTTGACTTCTAATTTTTGGTGCAAAAAATTATAAATTATTGGTCAAAGCTTTAGGCATATGGAAAACACGTACAAATTAGATAGTTTGATAATACTTATGTCTGACTTATCAAATGCAATGTTGAACTCCTCATTAGTTTTTTGTTTCCATTTTGTTCTTACAGGTAAGGAAGTTTGGGATACCAAACCAATCACACTTGATAATTTGGCAGATTGTATGGAGTTGGTTGGTCGTCCTTCAGCAGGGGAGATCTCTATCTCTAATCTCTTACGTATCGCCTTATTAATCTTTACCAATCTGTGTCCTTTTGTGACACCCCTTGTCTTTTTTGGAGCAGTCGTGGATCCTAAAATATAGCAAAAGAATTTAAAATAAGCATATAAAATACTCTTAATTGGTTTGATAAACAAAATTATTAAACTTGTATGTTTAACCAATGTGATGTGAAAGATCATACTTGCAGTGCTTACAGAGGTAGCACTAATACTGGGAAAGGGGATCGTGTCCTTTATTGGTGGCTAATTATAAGAAGCTGGAGGCATCTCTTGAGAAGTTGATGGAGAACTAATATTACGTCGCATTCTCAAAATTTGTAGATACTTATCTCTAGGATGAGTAATAGGCACAGATGTGACATCTCTTGGTGTTAGAATAGGCTCATAACGTGCAGGTGTGAGATCTTCTGGCTATATACAAGTAGATGGCTCATCATCTACACTTCCAAGAAGCTGACGGTACCACGACTGCAGTTCTGTCGGTACTAAACTGCTTGGTGCATCCTTATTCTTCTTCTTAAGTAGACCAGGTCCTATGTCAATCATCTGTATTCAATTCGACATTAGATTTCAATGATACTATTAATTGATTAAGTAATATTCATCAACCATATTTAAATAAAGCAAAATTGTCTACAACTAAAAAAAGACCTAGTAACTCAATGTAAAAGGGCAAAGATCAAAAAATTATAAACTGTCCACAATATAAGTGCTTAATAATAAGATCGGGTTATGAAATAAGGTTTTAAGGACCAACAATAGTTGGTGTGTCCTACCTAATATTACTTGACAACAAGTTTATATATATTCAAGATAAAAGTCTAACAGAAGATCAATTTAGCAGTAGAATCATCATGCAAATCAGAGGATACATCAACTTACAAAAATAGACTCCTTAATGAACAGTACACTTTAATGTGGAACCTGTTAACTTCTGTAATAGTTTGTCTTTAAGCTTATAGGTTTCTAAAGCTTGGCTCTCCATATGTGTAGCTCTTGGTAACTACTTTTGCAATCGCCAGACTGGTTATCTCGTACATGTGTGTGTTGCATGTGTGGGGTGGAAACAAGCTAAACTCAATTGTCTCCAACAAATATGCTGCTTCTGTTTTCTAACACCAAATACAGAAGATAATAAAAATAAAAGAGAAATTATCTACCATATTTTTTAGCAGTATAGACTACAAATTACGTTATTTGGCATGAAAGAATCTCTATGTTACATAACAATACACCTACGGAAAAGTATGAATAAGGGAGTTCTTGATTGTCTATAAAATTTATGAATCGGCTAGTACCAATGAAGGTTATTTCTTACCAATAATGAATTGATGAGGCAGATGTTGTTTGTAAACCACTATACGCATTTAGATAATATGTTTTATAGAAAAATTGAGTTAAGGTTATGTCTTTTCATATTTCATATTTTACGGTAATGAGATTAAAAATCAAAATAATGGTTTGGTCTACACTATAGTGGATTTAATTAGTAGAGCTTGGTCTGTATTATGAACAAATTGAGGAATTTATATTTATACCCTTTCCTATTTGTTACAAGTAAATGAAAACTGAATGTGGCAAAGTTAAACATGATAAGAAACAAAAATAATAATCAATTGACATACATAAATTAATGCAAGAACTGAAAGTTGAAAGTTTGAAATGGTCGGATAATTTTCTGATGAGAGTACACTTGTCAGCTTTATAAGCTACTCTCTGCATCTATAAAATGCTAATTCCCACAAGCATTTGGATCAGGAACCATAATAAATCATTGAGAACTCTATGTCTAGGCCTTAGGTGCTAGCTAACGACTTTAATTGTGTTCTCTAATCTAATGAAGACTAAGGTGATAAAGTTAATAGGCAAGGAAATGGAGAATGAGATTAATAGAGTAGGGACCTTATAGTAGATTAATAAGCAAAAAGAGAGATTCTTCAGATAGAATTATGATAAACCAACTATGGTTAAAGACTATCCCTAATTCTTTTATTGTCTTTAGTGCCCCCATTATGCTCTGTTCATTCTCTAATGGAGCTACAGAATCTTGGTACTTTAACATACACAAATTCTAACTAATAAACAAACAAGTCATTAATTTTCATCTAAAGCTCCAAAGGGTTCAGTAAAGAGAAGGGCATTTGAGAACCGTCCGCTCTATATATACACCCCATATGATCTTTAATTTTCCTTAAAGACATTACAAGGCCATTGACATAATTTTTAAAAACTATTTACAGTTTAACTCTAGACTAGAAAACAAAAGGAATAAATTCAAATGGTTTGAAGTTTGTCAGTTCAGGAAATATGAAGGTTTAGGAATTATCTTTATAAAAAGTGAATCAGGTGTTGCTCTAAAAAAAGATTTAGAGGTTGATTTAAGATATCAAGTCACCATGGTTTAAACGGGTATATGAATACCATATCAAAGATAGATGCATTTGGAATTTCCAAATCTCACAAAATGCCTCACCTGTCATGAAATTCATTGTTAAGAACAAAACAAATCAAGGAATTTTGCTTCAGTCAGGTTGGTAATGGATTGCTAATTAATTTCTAGAAAAATACACAAATCCCTTATGGTCCTTTAAATCAAATCAGGGACTTGGAACCTCTACAGAGATTGGTCAGACTAACCCCTAAAGTTTATTGGCATAAGATTGTATGTTGCAAGCATCATTGCCCCTGATCACACACTATGTACTGCTTTCAAACTCAAACTCCCCAACTTATACAGACTAGGAAAATATCTATGCATCCCAAATTGGTGCACACTATGCAAGAGAAAGTTAGAATCCCACAATCACCTATTCTTTTAATGCAGTTTCTATAGCAAAATATGGAAATCTATCATGCTCTCATGTAGAGTGATTAAATCCCCCTCAAAATGGACCGACATCATAACCTGGTATGTGAGAATTACAAAACTGAAGGTGAGAAATGGACTACACATAGCTCTTTTTTAACTTGTTATAGGTGTATAGACTGAAAGAAATAAAGGGTATATTCAAACTTAGCTCACTTGGAGGATAAGTTGTCTAATCTCACATGTGAACAAATCATATTACACTTAAGCCTTTACAACCACAAGCACAAAGTCAATCAAGAAATTAGCACCATATAGAGAATTACTTAACCAATGGTTCAACTATTCAATTAGTAGTATGTATCATTTATCATATATACACCCCATATGATTTAATCCATCTTTCCAATTCTGTAAGATGCCAAGCATACTACGAGATGATAATCCCATGGACCTCTCTTGTAACAATCAGGTAGATCATTGGTTTATCAAGCCCTTTATGTAATACTACAACCATATATATTTTTAAAAAATTGCCACTGCTAATTCTACTATTATGAAAAGATAAAGAAAAAGCTCTGGGCAAGCATACGATGGTTTTAAAAAAGGAAAACAGTTTGCTTTTCATTTTCATCAACAGATAGACTTGTAGGATAAGTCTTTGATTCGTGCTCTAATGTATGTACAGTAGCTAAATGATTAGTAATCAATCCTGGAGAGTATGTACGTATCTGTACTTATTTATTGTCAATTCCTTGCTTTAAAAAAATTTCTAGGAAAAGAAATATGACACCCTATCCAAACCTTTTTTTATTTTAGTTAGGAGGCTGGAATTGAACTGATTGAAGCAGGGTGTTTTACCTACTGTTGGAGCGTAATTTAATAAGACGTGTTAGCTACTAATCAATTCAAAGGTTAATCCCCTGTGTAAGCTAGACTCTGGATATCAAATTAGTGACAAGGCTAAAGAGAAAGTGGTGACAAGTGTCTCATATCCCAAGAAATATGGAATCCAATCAAACAATTAATTCAACCTTGCAAGTCCCAAAGCTATCCCTACCTACAATTTGTTTAAAAAAGAAATTGACTTTAGATGTATTGATCTTTGACCAAAGTTTCATAAATTTCAAATTACATTTTTCTCCTAGTGTTGTGTGAAGAGAAAAACGCAGGTGGTAAGTGAAGAATGGAAGATTAAGTAGGCCCTTTTATTTCCTCTATTGACACAATCTACAAGCATTTAATTGCTGATAATTGACAATTTAATCCACAGTAAGGATGCAAAATGGATTTTTAACTATATGCTCAATTTAAAAGATCAGATATAACCTTATTTGAAGCACAAGTTCGAAGATGGTGAAGTGATATGGCTTTGGTTTGATAATTGGATTGATTTAAGTCCTCTTATACAAAGATCTGAATTAACTACACTTAGAAACACAATTCTCATTGATAATAGAGTGTCTTGGCTAATACAGATGGGGAATGGATTGGTAACTTTGGGAACTTTCAGCTGCAAACTAAATACCTTCCTATTGTACCTGCATAGAGGAGAATGGATAAAATGATCTGGATAAATCATACTAGTCAAATTTTCACCAACAGTTTTGGTCATAACTTACTAATGTAGCATCTGGATTTAGTTCCTTGGGCTAATGTCACTTGGAAGTAAGTTATGTGTCCTAAAGTTGCAGTATTCACATGGCTAATGATAAAGAATAGACTAAAAACTAAAGACAGGTGGTTTGGTAGGTTTGATCCTATTTGCGTTCTTTGTAAACAATTGAATGAAAGCAGAGATCATCTGTTTTTTTGAATGTACTTATAGAAAATTAGTGTGGAGCTGAATTTTGAGTATGTTATAGCTTTCTAGCTTCAACTTTGTGTGGTATGAAACACTAAATACAATCATAAGGTGCACCAAAGCAGGTCAAAGGAATAACATTATCATCAAGATTTCATTTCGTATGGTAATTTATTCCATTTGGAGACAAAGAAATAGGCAATTATATAAAAACGAGGAACAACAAAAACATCAACTTGTCAAACAAATTGTGAACTTGGTTAGAGCAGCTATTATTGCCAACGAGAAGCAATGCATAGTTAGCTAAGAACTTAGAGTAAATTGGATGCATAGTTAGCAATGCATACTTATTCAAATTTGATTTCCTAGCATTTACAAAGGCAACATTTATATTGCAATTACTTAATCATATTGCAAGTTATGTGGATAAGGCAAGAAATTAGCTGAAACATATGAGAAGTGACTCTAGCTTTTTCAAAATTATACTAAGTTACTGCATATATACAATACGGACACTTTCATTTCTAATACTTTATGTTATCATGAAGAAACACTTCTAAGTTTACATATTTCAGCATGCTCCAATATATAAATGCAATACCCCATTGATGCAGGACCATATAAATGCAATGCTCCAAGTATGAATATTTGAACCTAAAAGAATCCAGAACACTAGATAATATGCAAACAACTAAAGAATTTTAAAGCTATGTATATATAAAGTTAAGGAAATAGGCGTTAACAATGTAACAACATAATTATGTGCTTCCTGAATCAAGTATCAGTCTACTATCACAAAGACTAATTACCTCCAGATATTGCTCCATTGAAAATAGCACCACAGCTGAAGGATCTTTTCAACCCTCAGGTAAAACAACCTAAAATGTAACAGTATTTTGTAATTTTAAATTCATCAATAGTAAGGGCTATAGGAACAAATATACAGAAACATCAAGTGGCATTCTTAAATTCTTGTCCTTTCTTATTATCACCATTATTTTCTCTATGAACCATAGTACAATTCCAAGTCAACAAAATCATTATTCAGTATATGTTCTTGTTTAGAATCCCAACAACTGCATTTTCATTATTCAGTACATTTTCTCCATAAACTATAGTAAAATTCCAAAACTGACCATAGCTTCTCCACATTAGGTTGAGTGTATTTAGGACTATCTCAATTTAACCCAACTAAAAATATACAAAAATATTCAAGGTAAGTACTGGAAAATGATCAAGCACATATTAGCACAGAGCATATGCATGCACCTAAGCGAAATTCAGTGGCAATCATTTTTGATGAAATTAAAGCAACCATCATTTAAATAAGATGTCATAAAAGGATAGAAATAATTTGACCATGTAAAATACAAGTTCTAAGACACAAGATAAAGGAAGAGAAGACGCAAATTACAATGATGACTACGAATTTAGTTCTATGCAGAGGATCCTTTGGCTTCTTAGGAAACTATTTGCATCAAGCAAACTAAAGATAAGCCCACAGCTATCAACTGCACAACTAGTAACTGCCTAACATTTGGGTGGATTCAAGTCCCATTTGGGATCATGTGAGCGGGCAATTTAATCTCCATATAAACATCTCCTTACATTAATATTAAAGAAGAAGAAATAATGGTAGACAAGGAAGAATACAAAAGGCCATCCTTCAAGGTAGCCATTGAAATGGCAGGAGGAACAAGGGTTAGCCAAGTAAAGAGTGAAGTTATTTCATGACAATAACGAATTTGGTGGATTGTTTGAATGAGATTGAAACTTGGCATTAGGTAGATAGAACTGAAAGTGTTTGTTAAAATGCCCAACAAAAAATTTACCATAGCCCTTTATGGAGTTGTTCGTGACAGTGAAACCAAAAGGATTTGTTTTGGAGTGGAGAAGCATTGATTGGGTTTCCATTTCTATGAGAACAATCAAAGAGCTAACAATTAAAAAAGAATACCTAGGAAGTATAATATTGGTTTAGCAGAAGGAGCAGAACAACGAGAGAAATGCGCGATAGAACTGAAAGTGTTTGTTAAAATGCCCAGCAAAAAAATTAACCAAAACCTTTTATGGAGTTATTCATGATAGTGAAACCAAAAGGATTTGTTTTGGAGTGGAGAAGCATTGATGTGGTTTCCATTGCTATGAGAACAATCAAAGAGCTAACAATTACAAAAGAATATATAGGAAGTACAACATTGGTTTAGCGGAAGAAGTAGGACAACAAGAGAAATGCGCGATAGAACGTTTATACTCTGCTTTGAATTTTACCTTCACTGTCTCTTCCAGAAGCAATGCAAGGTATACTGTTAATTACTCGAAAGGGGCCAAGCCTGTCTCTTTAAGAAGCAATGCAAATTACGCCACCCGTGGTATGTTTAGAGCCTACTCGTCCATTGGATCTTTTATTTTAATTACTAGTTAACTAAAAAAAGCGCAAACACTAACTATAGGACCATTCCTAAATAAACATTCTTAAGCTAAAATAAATCACAAAGAAAGGATTCAAACCAAACACAAAAGGTTAAGCACTAAAAAGGAACAACTCAAGAAACAAAACCCTATGATGGGAGAGTATGTGTGAAAATATGAGCATATGTTTGTTGAACATAAACATAGAAATTGCATGTGCTTAACCCATATTCAAGTGGTTAAATGGAAGTACTATCTTGGTGTTGAATATAAATTTATAATAAATTATGATTGATTGGCACATGACGTGGTCTCTCAATTATTTCATTTATGTTAACTTTAAAATTCTCTTAAAATCTACATACAACAATGAAGATAAAACAATAAAGGTTGAATTGTATAATAAGAATTTATTGATCATTGTCGTCGGTGGACTCTTCCAATACAATATCACATTCATTCTCACTACTGCTTGTCTCTAAGTCCTCTATATAGTCATTCAAACGTTGCTCAGAATTCAATAAAACATTATTTATTACATCATATGGAATATCATTTCGATCTAAAAACTCTAAGGAACATTCCTCGACTTCCACTAGAACTTCATCAGACTCCTCAACGTCATTTGAACCTTCTTCATTACCAAGCAAAGGGATATCATACGCACGTCTAACTTCACATTCTTGCATAATCCACCAATTTGGACTGAATAAAAAATCTTCCATATAAAAGACTTGCTTCACTTGGTTTGCCAAAATAAATGGGTCATCCTTGTACTAGAACTTAGTTACGTCGATGCTTTTTACAATGTCATTGACCCTTATAGTCGAATTTCCAAGATTGTACCATTTGCACTTGAAAAGCACAACATTTTTACCCCTAACATATTCAAGCCTGATAATATCTGTTAGAAGCCCATAAAATGTAATATTATCTTCCCCATAATTTCCTAACACTACAACACCACTATTTTTTGTAACCCTACGTAGATCACAAGCTTCAGTGCAAAATCGCATGCCATTTGTTTTGTATACAGTATATTTCTGCATCAAACTATGAGGTCCACATGCTAATGCATACAAAGACTCAAAGATACTTCCTTCACGGGAGCTAGTTAATGTCGTCATCTATAACAACAAATGAAAATTAGTTAAAAATACATAATTATTAGTGTAGTCCACGTATAAACCTTCTTCTTACCCAATGTTTTAACCATGAAGAAAATTGTTCTCTATGTCTCTTGTGAACATATAATGGACTTTGTTGCCTTAACTCATCCATGTGCTCACTATTGATGAAAAAAATCAATCAAGATTATATGAAATATCTCTACTTATTACATATCTTAATTTGACAATAGGTTAGAAAAACTTACTCAATGAAGGGCCTAATCTCATGACAATTCGTAAGCACATACCAATATGCAGTCTCTAGCTCATCTGTAGGAAGAGCAATTGTTTTGGCAGCACCAATCAGCTTACATTGTTGGAAGAACACTGATATGTCACTACCATCAACCATATCATTGATTCACTCTAGCACGTTGAAGTTGGTTTCAATTCCTTTTAGATACATTGAACAGAATGTCATGCACTCTTTAACAACATACGTTTCA
>JANQBM010801642.1:0-14261 GCA_025594535.1 Erythroxylum domingense | reverse complement strand
CTCACTAGAAAAATATTGTGAGCTTTTGTTACAATAGGGTTAGCTCTCTTCGTATCGCACTACAGAATTTCTCTTTTATAAGAAAGCACTGAATGCTCATAGATCACTGATTTCTGAATCGTAAAATTTGTAAGAATTTTTTGTTAGATTGTAAAATCTTCGACTACGACTAGTATTTATAGCCTTTGTCTCTAACTAATTCTTAATCTTTTATAACCACTTCTTGATTCTTAATAACCGTCATTTAATTGAGTTCTGTAACTAACTCTAACTAAATAACTGTTCTGACGTGTTAATGTATCTTCATGGTATCGTCTATGTCTTCTTTGCGTCTGGATTGTCTTTGTGTTTGTGTTGACTTTGCGTCTGCATCTGTGTTTTGATTTTACGTCTGTGTCTGCGTCTGTGTTTTGATTTTTCGTCTACGTCTGCATCTGCGTTTGTGTTGTGTTTGCGTCTGTATTTCGACTTTGAGTCTATGTTTTGATTTTGCGTCTGCGTCTACGTTTATATTGTCTTTGCATCTATGTGGTCTTTGCATCTGTGTTTCCTTCTGCGTCTGTGTTCTGTACTTTGTCTGCACACTTAACACACTTGTCAAAAACGTTCATTTGTTTCTAACATTATTATTATTTTATTATCATCAAAATTAATCATCGTAAAGTCCTCTTGACTTAACAGATCATACCTTTGAATAACCATTATAACCACACATAAAATCTAAGATGGAGGAACCATCCAAATTTCTCTTAGAGTAACCAATGATAGAATAGAAAATATCTCCTTTTTGATTTTAGTAACAACAGCAACAAAAGAAGTCAAAAAAGAAAAGATAAACCAAAGCTTATCTCTTAAAGGAAGCTAGTTACTCTTCCTAGCAACAAAGAGACAAACCTAACGGAGCAGGTAAAAGTAATAACTTTAAGAAGTGGAATGGAGTTAGAGGTTAAAGAATCTGAGGTAGAGAAGAAGGTTAAGCAGAAAGATGTTGCACATGCGAAGAAGGTTGTGGAGAAAGTACAAGAGAAGAAGGATAAAGAAAAATAAAAAGAAATAGATTAAGAAACAAAGAAGAAAGTTATCAAGGAGTACAAACTATAATTTTCATATATGAGCAAACTCAAAAAAAGATCAAAAGGAATATTCCTTTTGGTAAGTTTTAAGTATTGTTTATATAACTTAATATTAGTTCCATTTGGTTGAGGCTCTTTCATAGATTCCATATTAAGCCAAATTCTTAAAAGATCTTCTTTTGAATAAGAAGAAACTTAAGCAAGTGCCAACAATTAGGGAGTGTGCCAACATTCAATAGAACAAACTACCTCAAATGATGTTTTAATAGTGTCAGACTCAAGGATTGAAGTGCATTATGATGAATTTTAACTCTTTTGTCATGTTTATTTGTCTTAGTTTTAGTTTCATACAAGTTTTGTAAGTAAATAGGCAATACAATACCAAACATAGTACCGTGTTTACCCCATATTACCTAGTTTCCAATCACACTTAAGAAGCTTAAAGCAAAAGGAAAAATATGGGGTAAAATAAGACACTATGTGTGCCTTATGTTAAAGAACACCTTCATATGTTATACTTATGTTCCTATTAATTAAAGAAGTGGTGAGTAGCAATATTAAACATTGGGTTCACATAAGGCATTGTGGTTCTCATATTGTTCATCAAATTCTAGATATGAGAATACACATAAGACAAGTACCTATGTTGGACCAGGTAAAATCTAATCCCTTGAATGCATAACATGGAGAAAATAAGGTAATGTATTATGTGTGTTCTCTTACTAACTTTATAAATATAGAGGATCATTTTGCAAGATGTGCTCAACAAAGTCCCTATCTAACGTGTTATGTAACGTGTCAGCATGTAGTATCCATATTCTATCTAACATAAAATTCAATTTTAAAATTTAATCAATATAGCCCCAATATAAGTTTGTGTTCTTACTATGTCCATTCTATGTATTCTCTATTTCTCTAAGTTTTAGTTTAATAAACTAACATAAGACCATGTTCTCTTTATATCCACCCTATGTTTTAAATTATTGACCCACATTTACCCCATGTTTGCATGTTTAACTAACATGCCCTAAAGTAACTACAGCATAAGGAACATATTTTATCATAGTTTCACACTAAAAATAATGTTAGCAACAAACATTTTCTGCTTTCTTTCTTGATTTTCTCTTGGTCAAGTTACTTTCCTTTAAGTTTCCCAGTATCTTTCAATCCACCCAACTCAATTTGTCCTTAGTTTCACTCATTAAACACCAAGAATTTTGAGTTGCATGTATTATTCTTGAAGAAACACCATTGTCTATAAACTTAGGATGCTTAGTGAAATTTTAGGATTTTGTTTCAACTTGTTCATCCTCAATTACTTGAATTCAACGTATGCTTCTCATCCTAGTACTTACTTTCCATACAAGCTTCAATTGTGGATTGATTAAAGGAGCTTCTTTTGTACAATATTTTTTGGAATTTATGGAATGCTAGGCATTTGGCTACTTACATCAAGTCATAAATCAATTCAATTTATTCAAACTTTAACTCAATCCACTAAATTCAACCTAATCCATAAAATAAATATATATAAGAAAGATGTTTTAACCTTGAAACATTTTAATAACCTTTAATGATAGAAAAGCAAAATACAAAATTTAAATTAAGATAATTTAGAGGCTTGTTTGAAAAGTCAGCTAAGCTTTTGAAACAAATGTGAACACCTTGTCATGAATACGTATGATTACTCAGTTAAGTCATTGTTTCAAATGGCTACTAGTATCATTATGTAACTTGATCTTTTTTTACATTGAAGCCAGCAAAATTAATTTATTTTAATCTCACTTATTTATACATAATAATAATATCAATAATAACAACAACAATGATGATGATGATGATAATAATAACAACAACAACAACAACAACAACAACAACAACAATAGTAGTAGTAGTAGTAGTAGTAGTAGTAGTAGTAGTAGTAATAATAATAATGATGATGATGATAATAATAATAATAATAATAATAATAATAATAATAATAATAATAAAAAAAATAATAATAATAATAAAAATAAATTTGGGATACTAAAATGCTTAAAAAAATTAAATTCTAACTTAATTTTATATCCAAATTATACAAAAATTATCATAGTATAAATAAAGATTCTATTTGCAAAATTAATAAAGCAAATAAAATTAATTTAGTCATTAATGCTCATGACTATTTGCCTAAACTAACTAAATAACTAAATTTATAATGAATTATCTCAATTAATCTTTATTCAAAGTTAAATATTTTCTTCGAATTATTCTCTATCAAGCTAACTGCATTATTATTTTAAAAAAAATTAAAAAATTCATTGAATTTATGAAAGGCATTAAAAGAGACAATATAAGGCTATACTAGTATAATTAGTAATGGTACAACATAATCTATCTATTATTTAAGATATACAACTAGAAACAATAGCTTGGTTAAATATTCCATCTTCTTCTTGGGGGGGGGGAGGCGGGCTCATCTTTTCTGTTACTTGGTGAGTTACCAAGATTTCTCTATTCTAGCATTATATTCTATGTGTTAAGTCATGTTCTTCAATTTTCCCCATGTGGAATAGTCTTTGGTTCCTTTCCTTTCCATCCATATTGTATAAACTGAATAGTTTAGGCAGAGGCTAAGACACATTTGATCTTTCTCCAACTTTCAATACTAGTTGTCAACTCATATCGGTATGCTATCCCAATCAGTAACTAGACGTAGAAGATTAATTATGTGTTGCAACTTAGCCCAAATGATGGTTGTGTAGTTACATTTGAAGTAAAGATGATCAATGGTTTCAACTTCTAGACAATATAGTTCCCATATGAGGTCATTTGTTCCAATGATTCTATCTTTTGTTTTTAACATTCTCCTAACTGCTAACCATGTGGTGAAGGAAGCTTTAGGAATCAATGAACGTTTCCACATAATATTGTACGAAGGTATAAGAGGATTGTGAGGTCTGATTGTTTTAATAAAGGAGGAGTTGGAGCATTTACCATTTTTGTTGATGGTCCAGATGAGTTTGTCAGTTAAAGACCTATTAGACATACAGTTGGGGAAGTAATTCTGTACCTTCGTAAATGCCCCTCTACCTAAAAACTGCTAGATTTTATGAGTGGTGACCTTCTTGACTCAAGCTTGAACTAGAATTCTAGTTGTGAGAGTTGAAATATCTTCTCTCATTAATAGAGGATTTAGATTGGTCCAGTTGTCAAACTAAAACTAGGTGTTCTCTCTATTCTCCACTTGAATTCTAATGAAAGGATACACAATTGCATCTTTCTAAAGATATGAAAGAGGGGGTTAAGAGTACTATTTTTTCAGTAATCTGCAACAAATTGGAATCCTTTATATAGAATTTATTCATCCATTTACTCCATAAAGACTCCTTATCCTTAAAAAGCCTTTAAATTATTTTAACTACCTGAGCAGTTTAGATCATATATGCTTTTTGTAGCATAGTTGTTCCCATTTGATGTTGGCTCCTTTAGAGTTATCACTTTTACTTGATCATAGAAAATTTTTGATGCATTTGTCAACATCTTTTTTAAATTTTTTAAGTAAAAGTATACGCAAACTCTAATGGATGTGAAGGTTGTTCAAAATCGAGATGATGAGCTTAACTCTTCTAGCTTATAAGAGAGCTTTATTCTTCCAAGCAATGATCCTTTTCTTGTATTTCTTCTAAGTATATTACAAAATAAAAGTCGAGATTACACGAACTCTTCTACACAAGACTTTTTAGGTAAAAGAGATCTCATGGTGTTACCCAGTCAAGCTACCATGTCTATACTTTTGGATATGGCTATGGAATCGTTGGAATCCCCCTTGACATGTACTCCCAAAAACTTTTGATAGTATCTTAGCTTAAAATATATTCCCTAATCCATCGTTAGATAGGTCTTCTTGAATGTTTGAATGAAAAAAAGCCAAATTTCATCCTAAACTCATTAAAATACTTTATCTAAGTCTTATTTTTAAGAAAATATAATAACATCT
Source organism: Erythroxylum domingense (assembly GCA_025594535.1). Lineage (NCBI taxonomy): Eukaryota > Viridiplantae > Streptophyta > Magnoliopsida > Malpighiales > Erythroxylaceae > Erythroxylum > Erythroxylum domingense. Next base: position 9,206 of record JANQBM010801642.1, on the reverse strand, counting down.
TTGCTATTGATGCCAAAATCTTGACTAACTTCAATAATTGATATAACTTCTAGAATGATTTCTTTAAAACCCATCTTATAAAATTTAAATAATTTTTTCCATCCCGTATAATAAATATAGTTTTCACCTATTCAACAATCCTCATTGTGTCCAATTGAATTCCAATATATATGCCTACTATAATAAAATTTAAATAATTTTTTCCACCCTATATAGTAAATATAAATTTTCACCTATTCAGCAATCCTTAGTGTTTCCAACTGAATTCCAATATATATGCCTACTATCTTCAAAATGACACTTAATGGACGTTGGTCCAAATAAAAGGTCTAATTGTTGTCACACATTAAAAGTTAGGCTGGAAATGGAAGCAAAACATGTTACTGGCATGACAATAAGGGTAATATAGGACTCTTATATAGACATCCAAACTACCAATAAATTAGGCTTCTTTATCCTATGATGACCAGGTTTAATGCACTTATTAAAAAGGGTAACATGCTTTATGGTAATAGGAATAACAAAATCTTTCTATCCTATTTTCCAACTACTCCCTTATAAGATTGAAGAGGAGGAAAATATAATTTAGATCCTCAACTCCATTAAATGCTTCTTATAGATAACTGATCATAGATTATGCCTTTAAAATTGAGTGGTTCAAGCTTGTTTGGGGAAATTTCCTTACTCCTAAAGTATCCTTTGTACTCTAGCTAGCTTCAAGCAATAGTCTTACTACATTAGATAAAATCAAATGACTAGATGTACTTTGTAAACTTTGTCAAAGCCCTAATAAGTGCCATGATCATTTATTCTTTGACTATCCCTTTGCAAATAAATTATAGAGCATTATCCAAGTGCTTTGCAACATATTTTTCTTTCTAATTCTTAGAATGGCAAACTTAGTTAGGTTTATGATCTCAACCATCTAAGTAACGATATTCACATTCTTTTTAAAATAGCTTTTGCTAACATCATCTACATAGTCTGGTGTTAAATAAACTCCAGCATATTTAGAAATAAACAATCAGATGTTGAAGTTATCATCCAAATGAATATACATAAAACAAGAGAAATCATTATATCCAATAGCCCTTCTTTAGTATTGTCACCCAACTTAGCCGATAGATGGGGACTATAGCCTTAGATTGCTAGCTTTCTCCTATATATATTAGATTGCTAGCTTTCTCCTATAAATAGTCTTTAGTAGATAAATGCTTATGCCACCCCTTTCTTCCTCTTAAAGTTAATGCTATAAGGTTTAAAAGGCTTAGAGTTTAGCTTTTATAGGCACTAGGGCAAAGATGAACGTCTTTGTTGAGTCATGCCTTATCTGAAGTCTCAAGTTTTTCTATTACTTCATTTATTTTCAAACAAAATTAGAACAGTTCATAAATTATTGTTCACATATTTTAGGTTAATTACATCTTAATTGAGATAGTTTTTACATTTATAACTCTTGAACTAATTGTATTTCTACTTCCTTCTGGAAACATATTTATTTAATTTCTAAAAAGTATATCAAAAGTCCTATTACTTAAAGAGTGAAATTCTAGGTCAAATTTCCAATATAAGGACTAATTGGTCTAAACTGAGGAAGATTCATATTTTGTGCGACGTCTACAAGTATTTTAACATGATGGTATTTTGATTTGAAGGTTCTTGTATTCTTTTAATGTAAATATAAAAAATACAATATCTAAATTTGAATTTAAAGAACATAAAGACTTTTGGTTTTACTGACTTATGTAAAAATATGTAAAAACACGAATGTATCTTCTAAAAACATATTCCACTCATCAATTTTTGCCTTGAATTTGCCCGATCTTCATTCCTTTTGATCTATAAATATAATTATCATTCCAAAGACCAAATTTACTGGAATTGATCTAACAAATATGTATAAAATAGGGTTGAACCTATAAAGATCTCCTTTCTATCCCATTTCAAAGGAGAAATTAACCACGTTATTGACTATTTAAAATCCATTATGATGAGCTTACTATAAAGCTTAAGTTTGCTTCTAGGAAACACCTTTGTTAACATGTCAACCACATTCTTGTCTATGTGAGTCTTCTTTAATTTCATTTGTTTCTCCTTGACCATAGATCACAACCAATGATACTTTACATTAATATGCTTGGAGTAGGGAATGATGCATGGAATTTTTTCTCAAATCCATTACACTTTGACTATTATAGAAAACTATGTACTCATCATGCTCCACATCTAATTCTTAGAGAAACGTTCCAACCAAAGCATTTCTTCACCTGCTTCCATAGTTGCAACACATTCTTCCTTATTAGTGGACAATTCATATTTTTACAACTTGGACTACTAAGAAATGGCTCCCTTACAAATTTGAAAAATTAGCCTAAGTTTGACTTTTTGTTATGGATATCACCAGAGGATCTGCATCAGTATACCCTTCTAAAATTGGTTCACCACCTTCAAAACATAAGCATAATCAGGAATTTACCCATAAATACTCGAAGATCCACTTCACTATGTCTTAGTTTACCTTTTTTATATCGGATATAAATTTGCTCATTAACCTAATAATGTGTGCAATATCGAGTTTAGTGCATACCATGACATATATCAAGGAGCCAATAATAAAGGAATATGGGATTAATGATATATCATTTTTATTCATTTTAGTGGTAAGATAAGATCACTTTTTAACTTGAAATGAGCTAGTAATGGCATACTAATAGGTTTGGCATTTTTTATATTTCACCTCTCAAGTACTTTTTCAACATACTTTTCTTGGGAAAATCAAATCTTCCTACCTTCTTATCACAAATGATCTCTATGACTAAAATCTATTCTACAGGACCCAAAATTTTCATATTAAAGGATTTGGAAAAGACATCCTTTAACTTGCAAATCATACTAGCATCTTTTCCCACTATTAACATGTCATCCACATATAAGAGAAGGATGATGAAGTTACCACCAGGAAAGTTTCTAAAGTACACGTAAGGATAAGCTAACATTCACTTATAACCATTGGTTGTCATAAACAAATTAAAATTTTCCTTGGTACCTATTTAAGCCTATAAAGAATCTTCTTTAACTTACATACTAGGTCCTCTTTCCCTTAGACTTTAAACCATTCCAATTGTTTTATGTATATCTCCTTACCTAAGTTGCCATATAAGAAGGTAGTTTTCACATCAAGTTCTTTAAATTCCTGATCTATATGCTCAAATAAACCTAAAATAATACCTATATATGTCATCTTGACTACTGGTGAAAAAAATCTCATCACAGTCAATATCCTTTTTCTGATTGTCTCTTTTTACCACAATCTCATCATATGCTTCACCAACTTGTCACCATCTTTCTTGATCTTAAACACCCATTTATTTTTAACGCCTTATTATTTTTGGGAAGCATCACTAACTGGTAGGTCTCATTCTTATTCAACGAAGCCATTTGAGCTAAGAGCCTTTATCTTTGAGTGTCTTTACATTTTGGTAGTTCTCTAGCTCCACCTCAATAGTGACTAAGAGATATTCTAGACTAGGTTATCTTATAAAACGACTTCTCCTCTCTTGACCTTTAATGGTAGACATCTTCCATCACTTGAGCATGTGGCTCCACTTGTTCATGACATTTATAGACTTCTTCTACATCATCCTACACCTGATAATTACTATCAAGTGCCAGCTCATGTCCTTTGCCTTCTTCACCTATAAGATGATAAAAAAATAAGAATAGGTGTAATATCTGCATTACCAAAAGATAAACTATTGGAAGTAATCTTGTCATGCTTATAAAAGACTATGTCCTTGCTTTTGGCAACCTTACTTTTTTTTAGGTTGTAGAGCTTATAGTCAAACTCCCTATCTCTATATCTAAGAAATATATAAGATGTATTCCTCAAATCTAACTTTAATCTCTTTGCCTTTAGCATATGCTTGAAAGTTTAGTATCTAAACCCCTTAAATATGTATAAGTCGAATCCTTCCCTTTTTGTACTCTCTTAGGAACATCAAGATCTAAAGGGATTGAAGGAGATTTATTCATAAAGTATATTATGGTTTAGACCACCTTACCTTAAAAAGACTTCAATATGTTAGACATTTAAAGCATACACCAAACCTTCGTCCACCTTATGTCATGTCTCACAAAGTATTCCTTAAACTCATTGAAGGTGCACTTACCTACATTATTAGTTTAGAGACACTTCAAATTTCTTTTTGTCTCTCTTTCCACTATGGCATGAAATTTTCTAAAGATCTCAAACACCTGGCTTTTTACTTTTTGTACTAAGATCCAAGTCTTATGAGTAACATCATCGATAAAATTAATAAATTACTTGTTACCTCCCAAGGAATCCTTCTTAAAGGGATCACAAATGTTAGAGTGCACTAGCTCTAGCTTAGTCTTCTTTCTGGTATACCTTTTATGAAAAGACACTCGATTATGCTTTCTAGCCACACAGTGATCAAAGGGGTTGAGAGAAATAATAGTTTGCATAAGGATATATGATTTGCCGGCTAGAAATTTGATCCCCTTCTTATTAACATATCTCAATCTCTGGTGCCACAAATCTAGAAAAGTATTCTCCTCAATGGCATACAGTTCTTTGGAAAATACCTTTAAGTACCCATTCCACCACGAGTAATTGTTAATGATCTTTTAGTTAGCATCTGATTTCCATACCCAAAAGCATGTCCTTCAATAATAAATTAAGGCGTAACTTAGGAATGTGTAAAACTCTTATTAACTAGTTAAGTATTCCTTCTTCAAAACACAATGGTAGGAAGCCCATATATCGATAAACTGCTTGGAATATGAGTAATTAACTTGGAGACTCTCACTAGTTGCAAAAATTAATGACACATCATTATACATGCCTAAGGTTATTGTTATAGTGTTATTGTCATCTTCGTCTTTCTAGTTATCATGTTTCTTTTGATTGTCTTGATGCAATAATGACATGCCCAGGTCTCCTTACCATCATTAAACTTATATCTATTCTTATACTTGCCTTGCCTTTGAAACCTCTATTATTACTTCTTCCTTTATTTTCTACCATAAGAGCCTATACATTATCGACACCGATCTTCTTCCTCCTAATCTCTTCATTGAACATGTTCTCTTTGATTACATCTAAAGAAAGCACATCATCTAAAGCAAAGTTGCTAATTAACACTAACTTTCCAACCTTCAACTTCAGGTTTATAAGCATTTTGATCTAGGAGGCCTTATTATGAACAATCTTCCTCTTATAATGACCCTCTAATTTCTTCTATAGCTCAAAAGGATCATTATATTAGGATAAGAGATTAATTATGCTGATATCAATTCATTATCTAATAGTTCCCAATATTTTCCACCTCATCTTTCTCACTCTTTTTCTATTATCTTTTTTAGTTTAGATGAGACATCGTCTTCTATACTTTTGTCCAAATCAGTTGGATCATAAAGATCTTTGTAATACAAGAAATCTAACATCATATGTCTCTATATTGAATAGTATGTTAATGTCAACTTAACCACAGAGCTATTGTCACTCTCCATACCTAAAGCTCTAATACCAATTGTTTGACTCCAAACAATAACATGCATAAGATCAACAAAAATGATCAAGATATAACAAACTATTCAAATGATATAAATGACTAAAAGACTTATTAAACACATTATTCAATGTGAAATAGAGGTAAAGACCAAAGGACAAGCCAATAATAAATTCACTAAATCAAATAGCAAGATATATAAGAGTTTAAGGTTTTAAGCTATTAATTCTAACTAAAGAAAACCTCATAAAAAACAACTAAAAATAATCTCTATTCTAGCTTAGTTTAAATAGATATATATATATATATACGACTCCTAAACTAATCCCAAAGATTAAACTCTAATAAAGCTATAGTTGAAGAATATTATTTGGACTCTAAAACTCTTATTTCATTATGTTTTTTTCTCATGCAGCTTATGTGCTTTATCAAGACTTTTTAAATATAAAAAGATAAGATTTATATACTGCATATGGACGCCAACATGGTTATATGCAATGACCATGTTCAAATTTTAAACCTCAAACTAGATGTTATGAAAATACACTATTTCAGTGACTTACACGATCATGTCCACTAATGACACGACCATTTTTGACTCTACATGGGCATGTCTATCCTCATAGTGTCACCATTCAGCCCATACTTATAGAAACGTACATGGTTATCCACACATCCGTCTTCATCATTTATATGGGCATTTGTATCCTTAACATAAGACATGTCCTCTAAAAACAACATCAACTCATAATTTTTTGTTTTGAATTCGTTAGATATTTGACCCTTTTGATCTATAAAGACAGTTAACAATTTTGAAGAGCAAATTTGATAGAAATGAAATGAAAATTTTTTCTAAAATAAGGTTAGACTAATAAAACTTGTGAAGTTCAACTAGTCTTTAATTTTCAAATCATAAACAAGTCCAAGATCCACTGCAAGGTTTGAGTTGAGATGTTCTACCCTATAATCAAATGGAGTTGTTCGTGTATTAAAGGTCAAAATAGTAATTGGCTTTTAATTATTGCCTTTTGTTAAAGCTACAAATGAATAAGACCAAAATCTAAGTTAATGAAACTTAAGCTAATATGTTTTGTGTATGACAAGGAAATGGAAAACAATGTCTACCAGTAGTCTCCAACATAGATAGGATTGCAGCAGGTCTCTATTTTAGGTTGAGAGCTTTGAGAAGGCCAACAACCCCACAAATATGAGGGCATGATATTGAAGTTCCTAACAGTAGCATAAAAGGGTTTCGTAATTTGAAAAAAAAAGAAGCACTCTCCAATTCCCCTCTAGAAAGATCAGAAGTGAGCAGAGCTGTAATTGTACAAAGTTGTAAAGAACTTAAATGCAAAAATGGTATGATAATACGCTATGATGACAATGCTGCAGTTATCATTGATCAAGAAGGAAATCCAAGGGTAGCTCAAAATTTTGGTGCGATCGTGCGAGAATTGAGACAATTAAATTTCACTAAAATAGTTTCATTAGCACCTGAAGTTTTATAAGATAAAGCGTTCAAATAGAAGATGAAATAACATTGAAAATAATACTCAAACATATTTGAGTTATAGTATTTCAATGAAATAAAGTAATTGTAATAAATGAAATTCAAATTAACTAGTAGATTATTAGATTATGTTTCACACATATACCTTTAAGAAATTTCAAATTTATAATAAATTGAATAAGTTAATTACTTTTAAATAATTAATTAGTAAATAATTAATTCGTTTAAATCATTAATTCAGAAAAAAAGTATGTTTGATTATATCCAAATTAGGAAACATACCCCCTTTTTTCTATTCCAGTTTTATTCTGGACAACCCATGTTGTGCTCTATCAAAATTTCTATATTCAGATAAGATATCCGATTAGATATTTGTAATTTATGTTATGGGGATTTACATATACTCATAATTTTTGTTATAATTGAAATTGAGAGAAAGTGAGAAGGATTTTTTTTCCATTGAAAAGAATCAATACTTATTCCTTTACTTATGTATCAATTGTATCAATTTTTATTTTCTTATTAAATCTAGAGATATAGTAATATGGAGAAGACAAAATTGTTTCAAGCACCGACAGAACCAGAAGCGCCCCTTGTTTCAAAGAGAGGAGGACGGGTTATTCACATTTCAATTGATGGTCAGAGGCGAATTGAAAGTTAAGCAGTGGGAATTCTAAAGATTCCCCTAGGGAAAATAAAAATAGAGATGTCTCCTACGTTACCCTAGTATATGGAAGTAGCGATATAATTTCATAGAGTCATTCGGTCATGTAGTAATTTATCATCTTCATATTTGATCCGTTGTGTTACATTATAGATATCTTGGATGGTTCTTGTCTTTTTGGTGGTGTACTAGAGCTGCTAGTTTTAAAAGGTGAGACTTACAATCTTTCTTTGTCACATTTATCTCTTCTTGAACTAAAACATGCCTTTATTGGTCATTCACTTTCCAATTCCAAATTTGCCCTTCATCAAATTCTACATCCCTTAGACATCATAATTTGCTTCATGATAAGATTATATAGTTTGTAAGTAATCCCACTTTCGTTAAAGCCTAAAAAATATGCACTTTTGACGCTTATCTTCAAGCTTTGTCTTCTTTTCTTCAGGAAATTTTCCATAAACAATACTTTTGAAAACTCTCAAATGATGAACTTTAGGCTTTTCATAGCTCCAAGATCCCTAAGGTGTGACATTCTTAATTCTTTTTTAAGGAAACATGTTCAAAAAGTACATAGTAATTACAATAGCCTCTCCCTAAAATTCCTTAGGAACTCTTTTTCTTTTAACTTATATTTAACCATGCTAAGCATAGTTTTATTTTTTCTTCCCAAAACACCATTTTGTTATGGCATTTTTGGGCATTATGAGTTGTTGAACAATCCCATTTTCTTAAAAATTTTCGAACTCAATTGAAATATACTCTCCTCCCTTGTCAATTTTTAAACATTTTAATATGACAGTCTCTTTATTTTTCCACTAAAATTTTGAATTCTTTGAATTACTCAAAACTTATTCTTTTTTAATTCAACAAATACACTATTTTTTTTTCACTATGATCATCTATAAAGGTCAAGAAATGCGTTTATCCACTAATTGATATAGGTTTGATTGCAAACATTTAAATGCATTTAAGTCAAATTGTCATATAGTCTTTTTTTATCTCCTTCCCTTAAATGACTTTCATTACTACTTTTTGATGACACAAACTTCACATAGGCTCTTCGGTATATCAATCTTTAGCAAGCCTTTCACCATGTTGTACTTCTCTATAAGCTTTAAAGCTTTGAAGTTCAAGTGTCCATATTAAGTAACCAAACTCCATCTTATTTATGGCATTGTAGGTTAGGACATATCACTGAAACTAGAATCACAAAATTACATAAAGAAGGATATTTGGATCATTTTGATTATGAATCATATGAAACTTGTGAATCTTGTTTATTGGGAAAGATGACCAAACTACGCTTTAAGGGAAAGGGACAACGTTCTAGTGAGTTACTAGAATTAATACATTCAAATGTATGTGGGCCTATGTCCACAAATGCTAGAGGTGGATTCTCATATTTCATTACGTTCACAGATGAGCATTCTAGATATGGTTATGTGTACTTGATGAAACAAAAGTCTGAATCATTTGAAAAGTTCAAAGAATTTAGACTAGA
>JANQBM010801536.1:0-14263 GCA_025594535.1 Erythroxylum domingense | reverse complement strand
TACACAAAAAGAAAAGTTGGGTTAATTTTATAAAGTAATTTTAATAATCATTAATGAAAGGTATAAAAGAATATGCTGAGAATATTCTTTTTTGGTGTGAAAAATAGAGTTGTGGGTTGGAGTGAAAAATACTATAGCATCTCAAAAATAGAGGAAACTTTACTCTATTTTGGAAGAATAGGTTGGAGATGGCCTAACAAATGTAAATAGCATTTTAAAGATCATTAAATGAGCTAACAATGAATTTTACCAAAAACAACTGGGGAGAAGAAAGTTTTTTTTCTTATAAATAAGTAAACTAAGCCCATTTCCTAATTCCTTACGTAATCTTTCGATGGTAAAAGACATGACAACTATGCTAGGTATAAAGCCACAAACATTAAATCAAAACACCAAGAAACAATTGAATATTAAATTAGCATCAAAATTCTTCCACTAAAACAAGTTCAGGGATCATATGCACTCAAATTAAATAGTAAGATTACTTAAATAAAGATCAAATGCAATCAGGTTAAAGAATAGGGATTTACCTTTAGGAACCACACACTTCCACAACCAATAATAGAAATTAGGATCACATGCCTCAAAAATCACAAGTTTGTTATATTATGGGATCCCCTCATAAAAGAGGAAAATGTTTTATTATAATAAAAGGGTAAAATACATCAGTATCCTTTATAGTTTTATCAATTGTACTAATAACTTATGTTATTTACAAATCTCATGGAAAACCCTCATAAAGCACAAAATCAATCCCTCTTTTAAGTTTTGACATTTATTTTTGTTAACCTAACATTTTTAAGAAATGTAACATTTCATATAGACATTCACATCATATAGGGAAATTGGGAATTAACACAATATAAGTTGTATATGTCAAATTGATTAATTTATTATTTTTATTAATTTGTTGATTCATATACTTTCATATCATTACTTATATAAGCAGCGAAGCCAAAAAGTAGTGTTGAGAAAAAGATCAATGATAAGGGAACATGTTTTCATTGTAAAGTCGATGGACACTAGAAGAGGAATTGCCAAGATTATCTTGCTAGCCTAGTAGAGACGAAGCTTAAGATAGCTCCATCTTTAGGTATTATGATTGACATCTATCTTTCTACTTTTATCCCACATTTTTGGGTATTAAATATTGGATGTAGTTCTCATGCATGTAATAACATGCAAATGATAATAAGGAGTAGATCTTTGAGGAAAGGTGATTAGACCTTCAAGTTAACAATTGAGCAAGCGTTGTTGCACTAGTTGTAGAAACTTCTAGAATAGCTTTGCCTTCTGGCCTTGAATTAGAACTAGATAATTGTTATTATATTCTAGTTATTACTAGAAACATCATTCTATTTAAAAGGATTTGTCTTTATTATTAAGAATAAAATTTGTTCTTTATATAAAGATGATGTTTATTATGGATCTAGATTACTTACAGATGGTTTGTATGAATTATGTCTTGAAAGGCTAGTCCTTAACATAAAAAGCAAGAAAAGAAAGTCAAGTTACCAAAATCCATCTTATTTATGGCATCATAGGTTATGTCATATTAACTAAACTACAATCAAAAAGTTACATAAAGAAGGATATTTGGATCCTTTTAATTATGAATCATATAAAACTTGAATCTTGTTTATTGGGAAAGATGACCAAACTATCCTTTAGGGGAAAGGGAGAATGTGCTAGTAATTTACTAGAGCTTATATATTCAAATGTGCAAAGGTGGATTCTCATATTTCATTATGTTCACAGATGATCTTTCTAGATATAGTTATGTGTACTTAATGAAACAAAAATTTGAATCATTTAAAAAGTTCAAAGAATTTAGACTTGAGGTTAAGAAACAAATTGGTAAGAGTATTAAGACACTTAGATCAAATCAAGTTGGTGAATAATTGGACCATAGTTTTCTTGGTTACATAAAAAGAGCATGAGATTATCTTCAATGGACTCTTATTAGAACTCCATATATAATGAAGTATCTAAGAGGAGAAATGCTACTATATTATATATGGTATGTTCTATGACAAGTGACGCAATCTTCCTGTCTCATTTTGGAGATATCCATTGAAATTGCTGCTTACCTTCTTAATGAAGCTCCATCCAAATCATTTGATAAGACTCCATATAAGATATGGAATTTTAGCAGACCGAACTTATCATAACTAAAAATTTGGTGATGTGACATATTGAATTCCAAGTTCACGACCTAAGATGAGACCTACAAAAGGATGGAAGCAAAATTTGATCAAATAGCAAAGAACCATGGGTTTTCCATTCACAATTTGGAGGTTCAAATGGGTCAACTAGCCAATGCATTGTCTACAGGAAGTGTGAGGAGCCTTTCAAGCAGCAAAAGCAAATCTAAGGGAGTAACTTAACGCTATCACACTTAGAAGTGGGAAGAGCTAGAGGAATCAACAAAAAAACAAGTTAAACCCCACCTTGTAGAAGACCAAGAGAAGAAGAAAAAGGATGAAGTTAAAAATGAGGATCCTCACTATGCCCTCAAAGTTGAAAGGTCTAGGGAGTTTTACTATACCCTATATAGTTAGTAATTTATAATTTTCTAAATGTTTATGTGACTTAGACGTAAGTATTAATCTTCTATCTTTGTCAATTTTTAGGAAATTAGGGCTAGGAGATGTGAAGCCAACTTCCGTACTTATTCAATTGGTGGATCAATCAATATATAAACTGTTTGGCATGGTGGAGGATACATCTGTAAAACTGAACAAGTTTATTATTCTTGTGAATTTTGTCATGCTAGACTTTGAAAAGGATTGAAACTATCTACTAATTCTTAGTAGAACATTTTTTAACATCAATCCATCATTAATTTCAACCTGTCCATTTATCCTATACATTATTATATCCTATTGAATCAAATTGACATGCAATCAAAATCAAGTTGTCATAAAATTAACTTCCTAAGCAATATTAATAGTAATCACATCAACAATCACATTGAAATCAAAAGCAAAAATCTTTACACCCTCACCATGATTTCAATTAATGCACTCAAGTGCTTAGGTGAAAAGCATCAAAACTCTCAATCAATGTAGAGCATAATCCTTATCGTTGGCTTGCAATAAAATCACATTTCCACCACTTATGTACAAACTAGAAATAAAAATCAAAAGGTCTTTATAGGGTTGTAATAGGGCTTAGGCAAGGTATGATTGGGATAATAACAAGGGTTAATTTGAAGGAAATTTACTAAAAAGAAAATTACATGAAACTTATTCATAATACACATAGTTCCTTTCACTGCAAAACTAATAGTACTATATACTTTTCATTATATATATATATATATGCTCGATTTTTTTCTTTCTCTCTTTTTTGTTTTCTTTTTTACAATAATTTCGAGCAGTTTCATCATGTACCATAATTAAAAAAATATTGGACCATTCAAAATTTCAAGTTTCAAACAAATAAATAATGTAAATAACCTTCAAATTTCAAAACAATAAAAAGGTCTTCAAAAAAAAAGAATAAAGGTTAATAATTTAGGTTTAATCAATGAAAAAGGCTAAGGCTCAAGTTGGTTATTCTTAAAGGTAAATTTGAGGGTATGGTAATTCTCAAAGAAATAGGTTACAACACTTTATTGAATCTAAGTGTCTTCATCATATCAATGCTTCTAATTTAACAAATATGGTCTCAATATGCATAATAAAAGCAAGTTTTGGAATTATCCTACTATACACGATATCACATACATGAAAGAATAAAAAGAGCTTAACAAAATTTTGAAAATTTGCTCTTTAGGCTCAAAAGCTCACAAAAAAATATGGGTATATGTGTATGTAAATAACATGCATTATCATTCAACTTGAATATTTCAATGATTACGAAAAATAGAACTTAGAAAACTAATTTTATTCTTACCATCATCCCAATTCAAATTAACATTCAATAAGGACATATAGTATTCATGGATATATTTTAATAAATTCAAGACATCAGTTCATAAAATATTGTAATCAAAATTATATCAGGCTTAAAGAAATCATGTTAAGATTCATTAAGTCCATCCCCACACTTAAAGTTGTATATTGTCCCCAATATACATAATACAAGTAAATATCTAAGTGAGAGGGCTGTTTGGTGCTTTCTTGATTATGACTATTTTCTAATTTGAATCCATCAAATGTGAGACTAACATCCTTGCAAAGTATGAAAGAAAAGGATAAAAAGAAACAAAAGAACTAACACAATAGAAAGCAAAGATCCTATACTAATTAACACGAAAGCAAAAACAAGATATTATCAACATTGAAATAAAATTAAAACTAACTCATAGGTTGCCTCATATGCAATGCTTTTTTAACATCAGTAGCTCGACGTGTCCTACACGTTCAACATCATCCTGGATTAGTTATCAACATCTTGCTTCCACCCTTTCCTCCAAAAAAGAGTTTCGTAGCCTACAAATAAGCCACATATTGCAAGTTAATAACAAGGAAATAATTTATCAAATTAATAAATCCAATTTTAAGTAATAATGCCCTCTTTAATGACAAACTGTTAATAAAATGAGGGATAATGAAACTCCTTGAATCATCAGTTGGTTCAAATAGCTTGTCTTTGAAAAAGTGGGAACCCTTCATACTTAAGGTCACTACCAATACCTCATCAGTAGTTTCCTAACTTGGTTCCTCCTCTAGTTCTTCGTTAATCAACTCTATCCTCTTCTTCTTGGATAAAGGCTTCTGGCTCCTCTTATTCAGTGATCTCGTGCCATTTCTCTCCTTCCTCTTCTTGGATAGAGGTTTCTTCTTCTTTTAGAAACTCTTCTTAGAATGTCACTCTTTTCATAAAGCTAGCCCTTGCTCGAATTCACGTCACTCAACTTTCATGTTAACAAGGAGTTCCATTAATTTATCTATAATACTCGCTTCCTCTTCCTCCTCCTCTTCTTCTTTTAAGAGCTCATCTTCACTACTAAAGGTGATTTCCATTCCAAATTCATTAGGATCTGTTTCATTAGGACTAGGCAAACTCACTAGTGGTTCATTAGATAATATCTCTACTAACTGATCGATTTGATTCACCATATTCTATATATTTCTTGATGCCTTATGTTTGATTCTTGAATAAACTCAATCATCATATTTTTTAGAATTGCATTTACTTCCTCGCCTTTTAGACATGTATCTTTATTCATGAAATTGACTGTTGTCTCTTCTTCACTCTAAGACAGTTGGAAGCTCAAATTATACTTATTATATATAGGTGATAAAAGTCTCTCATCGAATTAATGTTAACTAGCTACTCTCTCGATAAGACATTCCATTAGTTTATCTATAACACTTTCTTTTCCTTCTAGAAGCTTTTTTTAAATTGTCCCTCCATTCATGAAGCTAACCCTTTGTTTTTCTTTACTCTCAAATTTATGTCAATCAACTTTTATTTTAGCAAGGATCTCCATTAATTTATCTTCTAAAGTTGGCTTGTTACATGGAGGTGCTTGGTGCCATAAATATCCAAATGGAGTTTAATCATTCCATCCATAAGTATAAGAATTGCTCCACTCTGAACTATAGTTATTCTTGCATAGGGAACCTTGAGGTTGATTGTACATGCTCGGTTGCTCCTATATATAAGTAGGTGCTCGACATGAATGTACTGATAACTTCCACCAATATCGCTACACGGCCTAAACATAGGTTGAGCTTTTGAAAACATATGAGAAAACCTCACTCTCCTATAAGGTGATGCCATAGTTCACGAAGACATATTCTGGCTCCTATAAAAGTACTATCCACTTCATCCTTCCAATGTGAGTTGTAATATGACAATGAATCGTAATTCCTATAATAAACCAAAAACTCAAGATCAAGTAGAGAAATTCAAAAGATAATTAAATTAATAAGCCATAAATAGAATAAAATAAAATGAAATAAAGAAAATAAATGCAAAAGTAAAACTAAAATAAAAGAAAATGAAAACAAAGATAAAACAAAATAAAATGAAAATTGCTACAGTAATAGTATTCAGGCTTTCCTAATATCAAAGTCCTTGGCAATGATGCTAAAAATTTGATTGAATTTTTTCGAGTTAGCCAATTATGTAATAAACTGCAAGTGTACGGTGTAACTGTAGCTGGTATCGATAAGTACATGTTAATCCTATGAAGATTATGAATACTAGTAATCACCCTTCTCCTATTATCAGCCTAACGATTGATTTTATATTTTTAATGGAAAGTAATTAAAACTAAAGAAAATAAAATAAAATAGGAAATAATAATGAACATAGATTGGAATTCACTTAGAAAACTATGTAGGAAACAATAACGAACATAGAGTGGAATTCACTTAGAAAACTATCGTTATCATAAATTAATATCTAAGCTCAAATCTCCCCTAAAACCTTAACAAATTCATCTTTTATCATGCAATTATTTGTTGATTAATTGGACCGTGGAGACTTCTATGGTATGCTTGTAGCCAACCTTGAGTCTACTAACAACTAATCCCAAGGTCTTTAATCAAATTACTTAGGTTATATCTTATAGGATTGTGTTACCAATTTATGAGTCCCTCTATTAGGTTTGACCTAATCTAAAGGATTTATGACATCCTATCTCTAGGGTTGCAATAACTCCTTCTAATTATGATAAATCTATTCACACTAAGATTTCTTAATCTCTATGCATGAAATCAAATTATGATCTAATATTCTCGGGTTATTAGAACATAAATAATACGTGTAATTAGATCACAATATGTCAAACAACCAATTTCATTAATAAAAGAATCAAATCATATAAAAGTATTCATATAAGGTTCATCTAACCTAAATACTAACTGGACGTTTAGTTAACACATGATCGAACATAAAATCAAACATACACAAACAGAAATATGAATTGAAAACAATAGGTTCATAATCCTAAATCTCCCTAATTGTCTTTTAACGAATTTTCTTGCGATGTAGAGGCTTGATCTTGTGTTCTGATGGATCTTTCAATGATTTCTATGTGTTTGCCACTTCTTTGGACCAAAATCGTCCCTTCTGGATGTTCTTCATATCTAGAAATCACCTCCAAGAGTCTTCCCCCTTCATTAGCAGTTGAAAACATCTTTTTATATAAAAAATAGGGTTTCTAGGCATTTATCAGACTGTGTATGTCCAAAAATAACTGAAGTCGTGATTCTGCACTGTTTGGACAAATGTATGGTCGTGCATCACTTTTATGCTTCAATTCTTTGTTTTATGTCGTCTTTTCGTTTGAATTCTTCTCCTTTAAGTCCATGAAAGCAATTATAACCTATAAACACACTTGAAGCATATTAAGTACCAAATATACAATAAAAGTATAAAATATCAAGCAAAAATACATCAAATATAAGGTTAAATTATGATTAATTATGCTTCTATCAAATATCCCCACACTTAAGTTTTGCTTATCCTCAACAAATTGTAATCAAAATTATAAATATTATAACATCATTCTATCGTTAATTTCAATATGTCTATTTATACTAATTGAATCAAATTAACATGCAATTAGAATCAAGTTGTCATAAAATTATTTTCAATGGCTGAGAATGATATCAAGAAAAGATGACAAAGGTACTTCTCTAGCATTTTAATTAAGGCATAGAGGACAACATCTCTTTAGGTGAACTTAATATATTTGAGAGGTATTGTAACTTTACTCATTGCCAGTAGATAACAGGGGAAGAAATTAGAAGAGCTTTGAGGGAGATGAAGAGTGGAAGGATAGTAGGGCCTAATGAGATACCTATAAAGGTATGGAAGAGCCTAGGCAAAGAGGGTCTTATTTAGTTAGCCAAGCATTTTAATGTGATCCTTAAGTTCTCCAAAATACCGGATGAGTGAAGACTTAGTTTGTTAATTCCTTTATATAAGAACAAAGGGAACATCCAAATTTGTAACAAATATAAAGGCATCAAACTACTTAGTCATACCATAAAGTTATGGGAGAAGATGATTAAGAAGAGGGTAATAAAGGATGCTTCTATCTCAGAAAACCACTTTGGCTTCATGCCAGGAAGGTGCACGACAGAAGTTTTACATCTTCTTAGAAGATTAATGGAATATTACAAGGAAAGATAACCTAATCATGGTTTTTATTGATTTAGAGAAGACATATGACAAGGTATTTAGGGAAATTATGTGGAGGTATTTTTAAGTTAAGGCATTTCCTATGACCTATATACAGGTTATTAGGGATTTTTAAAAGTGTAAGGACTAGAGGAAGGATGATAGGAGGAGATACAGAGCACTTCTCTATCGATATTAGGCTACACCAAGACTCCTCATTGAGCCCTTTTTAGTTTGCAATAGTGATGAATGAGCTTACTAAGAATATCTAAAGGGATGTTCCTTGGTGTATGTTGTTTGCTAATGACATTTTTTTAGTGTATAAGACAAAATACTATGTCAATGTCAAGCAAAAACTTTGTATGAATATGTTAGAGTCGAAAGGCTTTAAATTGAGCAGGATTAAGACTGGGTACTAAGAGTGTAACTTTTCGGGCCACAGGGGGCTTTTGATATGGAGGTAATTCCGGTACAAAAGTTATACCACATAAAGAGTGTTTTAAGTATCTAGGATTTATCATCCAAAGTAATGGAGAGATCAATGAAGACATATTTCACTATATCATATTAGGGTGGCTTAAATAGAGAAATGCATCAGGAGTTTTATGTGGCAAGAAAATACCACTCCAGCATATGATAACCATGCTTTATGAGAGAGTGTTAACCCATCAAACAGGTGTATAATCATAAGCTAATGGTGGTAAAGATGAGGATGCTCTGTTGGATGTGTAACCTTACTAAAAAAGATAAGGTTAGGAATGTAATGGTAAGAGACAAATTATAGGTGACTAATATTAATGGAAAGTTAAGAGAGAAAAGGCTTAAGTGGTTCAGATATGTTAAGAGGAGACACACTAAAGCTCCTATGAAAAGATAAGAGAAGCTTGTAAGAGGAAAAAAAGGAAGGCCTAAGAAGAACTTGGGGGAAGTGATCAAAAACAATATGGGCCTGTTGGAACTTACCAAAGACATAACCCTCAATAGAAAACTTTGGCGTACTATGATACAAATAAAAGGGTCACATAGAGAAGTCCTCGTTTTCTTAAGTCTTTTAAGCATTTTTCTTCAAGTCTTATATCTTACATTTAGCCTAAACTTTTAATATGTAGTACTTTTTTCCTAGTTATTTAGTCTAAATATTCTGTTTCTTAGCCTAAATATTTTCTTGTAATGGCTTGTTTGATTCATGCACTTGTCTTCTTTCTTGTTTGTATATTTATTTACTTATTTATCTTTTATTTTTACTTTGTACCATATTTTATATTTATTGTATTATTTATTTTAGTACATATTTTATTTTTATTTGTAGGCATTGTTTTATTATCTTATTTATCTTTTTTTTATTTTTTTTATTTTAATATGTATATGATTTTTTTTCTTGTGAGTCTATCAAAAAATATTCTCTCTACTAGTTACGAGTAATGCTGCATACTATTAGATCTCCTCAAACACTGCGTATCAACAGGACTCTTACTGGGTGTTGTTATTGTTGTTGTTGTTGTTGTTGTTGTTGTTGTTATTGTTATTATTATTGTATGCTTATATATGATGGTATTAATTTAGAAATTATTGATTAGTTGTTTTTAGGTATGAACGAGTATCCATATGTTAACATTCTTTTATAAGATGTGAAAGTTCAAATGATACATTTGCATTTATGGTTTCCTGGATTTCAGATGATTGTTCTCATGCAATAAATAGTTTGATAGATCTCTCAATAAAATAGAAGAATAAGAATAAGAAGTAGGATTTAAAAGAAAGAAATAGAGGAAAAGAAGAAAATACATAAGAACGGTTTGCTGCTAATAGAGCAAATCTTTCACTAGAGGTGAAAAATGATAAGAAACGTAACCATATGCAACATTCAAGAGGTGCTCCTCCTCACACACATTCTATTCAATACTTCATGCATACCTACCCTAGTCCCTTTTTCCAACGAAATATACCCTGACTTGACATCCTACCTTAATAACCATGCCTTATCAACCCTCTAGAATCCTACTAAAAAACAAAAAAATCAATAAAGTTGAAATAACAAGCTGTGGATAGCAACCCTTCAATAAAAATCCTAGGAATGGATTTTTCGTCTAATTTCTAGCCTTATTGCTCTCATCTAAGTTGTTTAGGCCCTTTTTTCTTCCTTTTCAAGTAGAAAAGCTTAATTGGCAACCTATCATAGTTTTGTCTGCATATCCACTTAGAAGTCTTAAAAATGTTATGATTTTGCATTGATGTAGGTCCTAGTGTGGACAATAAAAAAAGGTGGTAGATGGTATTTTATAGCTTTTGTGTTGTTTTTCTCTTTTGTGCACTGGCCTCAAAGAAAAATCATATAAGAGAATAATAGAACCACACTTTTAGATATGATGCTAATAAGTTTACTCATCCATCTCTCTCTCCCTCCATCCCTCCCTACATTATCTTTTTTATTCTCTTGTCTAGACATTTGCGTGTAGGCTTGGCTTCAATATGTACCCTTTGCTTGATGGCATCTTCATTATCATTTTGAACTGTGCTTGATTCATAGACTTCCTCTAACAGCTTAAATTCTCATTACTTGAATTTAAAGTTTGAGAGTTATAATTATAATGTTATTATAAGATTGTATAAATATGTTGTAGAAAAGATTTCCAGAGATTAAAGGAGTTGGTAAGTTGAAATAAATAACTATTTTTGTGTGCCTTAGGGGCATATTTAAGAAAATTTTAAAGCACTTTCATATGACTATTGAATGATGAAATTGTGACAATTTGGTAATTCTTTTTCCATAAATCATAGACTAGAAGCAATGTTCTTAGAAGCAAAGGATTCTTAGGGAGAGGCAAAAAAGTTTTACATAAGCCTTCTGGAGGATAATTCATTAGAGCGAATATAATTTGTTATCAATTATTACAAGTCCTTCATGATGAATGTTTTAGCTTACTATAATTAATGTAGCTAACTCTTTTTCCTTGTTAAAAGAATCTAATTGTTATATGTCACTTGTAATAATAATAATCTTATTTAGGTAACACATAAGAGGAGGGTAGCTTTAGTAAAAGCTCAAGGTAACACATTGATGACCATTGAATGCCTCAATAAGTATTTTAATGCGTGACAATAACAACAACAAAAACAATGCCCAGTGAGAGTCCCACTGAAATGTGAGGTTTGGGAAGGTCCAGTAGTACACAACCTTACCGTTACTAGGTAAAGAGGCTATTTCCCATAGACCCACATAGAATGCCAAATAATGATATTATAAAATATAAATAAATACGAATAAATAAAAATATAACAGTATATAATGGAATAGATAATACATTACATATAAAACATGGTAAAGATTAATAATAAAAGATAAAATAAGTAAATAAATACATAAACTAGAAAAAAGATAAGTATAAGAATAAACCAAACCAACCATTAAAAGAAAGTAATTAGATGAAGTAAGAAATTTCCTAGGCTAAATAACTAGGAGTGAAGTATTATGTAATCAAAATATTAAAGTTAACTATAAAATGAAAGAATTGATGAAAAAAGTTTAAAAGATCTTAAAGAATGAGAAAGACCTCTCTATATGAGATCCTTTATCCGTATTCTAGTATGCTAAAGTTTTCTATTGCGATCTATATCCTCAGTAAGTTATAGTAGAGCCATATCATTCTTGATAACTTCCCCTAGTTCTTCTTAAGCATTTATTTTTTCCTTTTATAGTCTTTAAGTATAATCTTCTCGCATCTTCTCACTGAAGCATTAGGGTGTCTCCTTTTAACATGTATGGACCACCTAAACCTTGTCCTCTCTTAATTTCCATTAATATTAACCACCTTTAATTTATCTCTTACCATTACATTTCTTACCTTATCTCTTTTAGTAAGATTACACATCTAATAGAACATCCTCATCTCTACCACTATTAGCTTACGGTTATGCACCAGTTTGATGGGCTAACGCTCCATCTCTTAGAGCATGGTTGTCCCAATTGCTAAACAATAGAATTTACTTTTGGGTTTGAGTGGTATCTTCTTGTCAAGTAAAACTCCTAATGCATTTTTCTATTTAAGCTACCCTGAGCTGATATGGTGAGTTATATGTTCATTGATCTCTTTATTGCTTTAGATGATAGATCATAGATACTTAAAACACTCTTTTTGTGGTATAACTTCTGAATCAATATTTAACTCTACATCGGAAGCCACCCTATGGCCTAAAAAGTTACACTCTAAGTATTTAGTCTTGGTCCTACTCAGTTTAAAGCCCTTCGACTATAATGTTTCATTCCAAAGTTCTAGCTTGACATTGACTCTCTCTTTTGTCTCATCAGCTAAAACAATATCATCAACAAACTACATATATAAAGGCATATCCTCTTGTATATTCTTGGTAAGCTCATCCATCACTACTTCAAACAGAAAGGGGCTCAATGAGGAGCCTTGGTGTAGCCCCATATTAATAGAAAAATATTTTGTATCTCCTTCTATTATCATTACTCTAATTTTTGCGCCTTCATACATATCCCTAAAACTCGTATATAGGTTATAGGAACTCTCTTAACTTCTAAATGCCTCCACATGATTTGCCTAGGTACCCTATCATAAGCCTTCATTAAATTAACAAAATCCATGTGTAGGTTACACCATCTTTCCCTGTAATATTCTATCAATCTTCTAAGGAGATGGAAAACTTCTATCATGGGCCTTCCTGGTATGAAGCCAAACTAGTTCTCTTAGATAGGAGCATCCTTTCTCATACTCTTCTCAATCACCTTCTCCCATAACTTTATAGTGTGACTAAGTAGTTTGATGCCTCTATAGTTGTTACAGCTTTGGATATCCCCCTTGTTCTTATAAAGAGTAATTAACATATTAAGTGTCCACTTATTCGGTATTTTAGTAGACTTAGTCATCATAGTAAAAAGCTTGTCTAGCAAAGTAAGGCCCTCTTCACCTAGGCTCTTCCACACCTTTATGGGTATCTCATCAAGCCCTACTACCCTTCCACTCCTCATCTCCCTTAAATATCTTTTAATTTATTCCATTGTAATCTAATGACAACAAGTAAAGTTACAATACCTCTCAAATGTGTTGAGATCACCTAAAAAGATGTTTTCCTCTATGTCCTCATTAAAAAGGCAATATAAATACCTCTATCATCCTCTCTTGATATCATTTTAAGCCATGAGCACTTGCCCTACTTCATATTTTATAAAACAAACTTGATATAAGTCTTACTTTCCATTCTTTAACTCTTGCCAACTTAAAAATATCATTTTCTCCATCTTTAGTTTCTAATAGTTGGTATAATTTCTCATAAGCTCAGCTTTTAGAATTTGAGATTATCTTCTTTGTCAATTTGTAACTTTCTCTATTTTCTACTCTCTCTTCCTCGGTGATGTTATCCAATGGAGCTTTATAGGCACCCTTTATGATCTTAACCTTTTCTTATACATCTTCATTCCACCACCTTCTTACTACCCTTACGCCCTTTAGAAACATCTAAGATTTCATTAATTGTATTCTTTAAAAGAGTTGTTACTCTCTCCGACATCTAATTAGCATCTCTTTCAAATTTCTATGCTTCTCTATATATTAGTTTATCCTTAAGTTATTCCACCTATCGCCTTTCAGATTCCACCATCTGACTCTGGTACACCTGTTAGGATTTTTCTTCTTCCTCCAACTCTTAATTATAAGATTCAAAACTAATAATATATGTTTAGTTAACAAGCAAGAATTAAATATCACCTTACAATCCTTACCACTAAGTTGATTGCTTCGCCTTACGAAAAAGTAGTCAATTTGAGTTTTTGTAGTTCTGCTCTTAAATGTCACCATGTTCTCCTTGTTTTTCTTAAAAAAATATTTTACTATCACCAACTCAAATGCAACTGTGAGATATAACAAAGCAGTCTCACTATAATTCCTATCACTGTACCTGAAACCCCTATGAGTCAATGAATATTCATCTGGGGTTGTCCTATATGACTATTAAAGTCTCCTTCTAAAATAACTCTCTCGTTATGGAGATCTATTAGAGCTTACTGAGGACTTAACTCTCAGTAGAAAGCTTTGACGAACTAGGATATAGGTAAAGTGTAACACCCCCTTACCGTAGGGTACGCACCGAGACGCCCGTAGGTCATTCCGGTACATATCCTATGATAAGGGAGCGCTACGTGCAATCACTACAGTTA
>JANQBM010801108.1:0-14266 GCA_025594535.1 Erythroxylum domingense | reverse complement strand
GTGTAGTGTTTCTCTCAAAATCAATGCATAGTAGTCCTTTCCATAGTCCTGACATAGAGTCCAATCTCTACCACTAGTTCAGATTTAAAAACCCACATCGATCAACTAGGTCTTTTAAAGGCTTGTACTGTGGCTATTGGGGTTTAACAAAGAAAGAAAAAATAAGAGGAGCAAAGTATGTACCAAGTAACACATATCTCATATGAAACATATGGCCATAGAATTTATCACAAGTTGGCCGAACCATTTCTTCCTATCCAATCATCATTCTCCATTCATTCATCAAGGTGTTTCTTATAAATCATGGCTTAGCAAGTTTCAACATTAATTTAAAGTTCAGAGCATCAAACTCGCTTTGAAAATTGTTTTGGGGGAAGAAAACATTTTTGAATCTGAATATATTTTTATATTCTTTTTTTAGCCTTGTTTTCTCCTCCCCGAATTGTTTTCTAACTCTCAAGCCTTGACACCACGCAATAACTAGGAGCTTGACGTAAACATCATACACATGAAGGATATGATTTCACAAAATAAATACATGTTACTTGGCAATTCCTGTTAGTTGGGTGTCAAATTCTAGGGCAAAAGAAGGAAAAAGGATACAGTTTACTGGGTTTTTAACATAAGGAGAAAGAAAGGTTTTAGGCTCAAATGGGGACTACAAGGGATAATTCACTTGGTGGGATAGTCAAAGAAATTGGATAGCAAAAGGTTACACAAACAATGCCTTAGTTTCATGATGTACAAAATGTGGCTTTGATAGGAACTCAAATGTCAGATTCTGGTAAGGAACAGACTATACACGCACACACAAAAGAAATATAGAGTATATGTAATGTTGTACTCCCTCTTAAGCGGCTAAAAAATCTCACGGTTAATTTTGTGTGGTGTATGTTATTACTTCTATAAGGTGTATTTCACTGAGGGCCTATTTGATTCTAAGTGTATTGGTTAGTTCAAGTTATGCTAGGATGGGAGTCAAAAATAGATCAATTAAGCTAAAAACACTTAAAGAGTTGGACTTTTAAAATCACATCAAGACAAGACTATTTAAGGTGGGATTTACTCTGTTATGCATGTTAATTGGGGCATGAACATTCAAAAATGAAAATAGATAAACTAACAGTTGCAACTCGTTACCATATGACAATGTTGTATCAGCAAGTAGACCCATGCAGAAAGGACAAAATGCAATTGCAACTAACATAGCATCACGACATGCACATGTCCTATGACGACTCAACATGACAAATCACAGAAACACCAACAACAATTTTTTTTCATTATATCAAAAGAAAGCTATCAAATATCAAAAGAAAACAGTCTCCCTACCCCACACTTATAACTTATATTGTCCGCAATGTAATGAAAGACAAGACAATATAAATTAAAGGTCTGGAGTAAGGATAAAAGTTACCAAGATCATGGTGACGGAGGAAATGGAGGGGGCTCGTTGCTGAAACAACTAAATAAAGCTGCCATATTATGCTCTATCTTATGAATGATGCACCACAAATATGTTTGCTCCTAGTGTAATTTAGCAACCTCAGCAACAAGGTCTGCAGGTGGTGCGTGTTCAGTATTCCAAAGTCCGTCCTTCGGTCGATCAATTGAAATTGGCCACCTACTGTAGCCTTCACCAATTTCATTCTGCAAAGAGAAGCAAAATCTAGTGGCTGGGCTAGTCGGCCCACTGTTGATCAGTTATGTCCAGTGGGATCAAAACTGCATAAGTTAATGGTTTAAATAATTGTGTACCCCACACTTGAACTTTTCACTGTGTGTGAAAAAAAATTAAACCCCATCTGTGCACCTCAAAATACTTGCCCTGTAGAGCATATAACCACTACAAAACAACGGGTAAACTTGGAGCAATTAAAATTTTTGTAGTTTCTTGCGGTTATACGAACACAGCTATACGACATGCTTATGTCATATACCTTCCTTTAAGCACTGTCACAAACACATCAGTTCCAGATCAATTTTTAAACATTGAGCATAGAATCAAAAATCAAGATAAGTCAACACAAAATAAATGAAATAACACAAAATAAAAGTCGAAGCTTAAAATAAAAAATTCCTTGGGTTGCCTCCTAAGTAGTGCCTTTGTTTAACATCTTTGGCTCGATAGGGGCCACACCTAGTTGTAGTCGGGTTTACTTACGTAATGTACCTTAACTAAGCGTGGTTCAAAACCTTCATAGAAGGGTTTCAATCTATGTCCATTGACTTTAGAATTTTTTGAAGTATCTATGCTTTGAATGTCAACGGCACCATTATCATAGACTTTTGCAACAATAAATGAACCTACCCACTTAGAACGCAACTTATCTCCAAAAAGTTTAAGAGTAGAGTCAAAGAGAAGTACCTTTCGACTGATTTTAAACCTCTTTTCAGCAATCTTTTTGTCATGAAATGCCTTAGTTTTGGCTTTGTAAATCATGACATTCTCATAAGCGTTGTTGTGGATTTCCTCAACCTCTTAGAGTTAAAGCTTACGTTGCTGTCCTGCTTCATCATAACTTGTGTTACACATTTTCACCGCCCAAAACGCGCGATGTTCTATTTCCACGGGCAAGTGACATGTCTTGCCATTGACTAGTCGATAGGGTGACTTGTCTCGTGACGTCTTATAAGCGGTTCGATATGCCCACAACGTATCCTCAAGGCGCGCATTCCAATCCTTGCGCGAGGTGTTCACTGTTTTCTCCAAGATGCTCTTGATCTCCCTGTTAGACAACTCAGCTTGCCCATTTATTTGTGGGTGATAAGCAGTTGACTTCCTATGAGTGATGCCATATTTTTTAAACAATGCTTCCACAACCCGGTTGCAAAAGTGGGTTCCACAGTCATTAATGATAGCTTTCAATTTCCCAAACCTAACAAAAATATTAGCTTTCACAAAATCGACAACCATTTTAGCATCGTTAGTATGTGTGGCTTTCGCCTCAACCCATTTTGAAACATAATCAACAATAAGTAAAATATATTGATTACTAAAAGATGAGGGAAAAGGTTCCATAAAATCAATGCCCCAAATATCAAAAATTTCACAAACTATAACAGGTGTTTGTGGCATCTCATTTCTGCGACCAATATTACCTGTAAATTGGCATCTATCGCATGCTTTGCAAAAGGCATATGAATCTCTAAATAAATCAGGCCAGTAAAATCCAAATTCGAGTACCTTTCTTACTATTCTTTGTAGTCCAAACTGGCCATCACAAGCTGACGAATGACAGAATTGGAGGATGGAAGGAATCTCTTCCTCGGGTACACATCGCCTTATGATTTGATCTGAGCACATCTTCCACAAATATAGGTCATCCCAGATATAGTACTTGGCCTCACTCTTCAGTTTATGTCGTTATACCCTCGTGTAATCCTCTGGAAATCCGTTTTCTGTCAGAAAATTAACCAGGTCTGCAAACCATGGGTTACGACATGTCTATGTTGTATCGACCTGAAATAGTTGTTCATTGGGAAACATACCCAAAACCACTTCTCTAGATTAGGAATCCGTGTTTATCCGACTTAGATGGTCAGCTATAAGATTCTCAGCTCCCTTTTTGTCTATCTTAATGTTAAACTCTTGGAGCAACAATACCCATGGAATCAACTTAGGCTTTGCATCCTTTTTGCTCATCAAATATTTCAAAGCTGCGTGGATCTGACTACACAATCACTTTAGTTTGCATTAAATAAGGTCTGAATTTTTCCAAGGCAAACACCACAGTGAAGAGCTCCTTTTCAGTGGTTGTGTAGTTCTTTTGAGCTTCATCTAAGGTTCTTGATGCATAGTAAATTACATGTGGATTGCATCCCATTCTTTGTCCAAGAACAGCTCCAACGACGTAATTACTTGTATCACACATTATTTCGAATGGTAAATCCTAATCTGGAGCCTTGATTATGGGTACCGAAACTAACCTCTCCTTTAATTTGTCAAACGCACCACGATATGCATCACCAAACACAAATTCGGCATCTTTTTGTAGAAGACAACTCAAAGGGTGATCTATCTTTGCAAAATATTTAATGAACTGCTGATAGAAACCTGCATGGTCAAGAAAAGAACAAACCTTCCGTACATTTATGGGGTAAGGTAAAGATCCAATAACATCTACTTTGGCCTTATCAGCTTCAATCCCATTAGATGAAACTACATGTCCTATGATGATTCCTTGACTAACTATGAAATGACATTTTTCATAATTCAACACTAAGTTAGTTTCAATGCAACGTTTCAAAATTTTCTCTAAATTCTCTAGATAAGATGCAAAGGAATCACCATATACAATAAAATCATCCATAAAGACTTCAATTATTTTCTCAACAAAGTCAGAAAAAATACTTACTATATACCTTTGGAAAGTCACCGGCGCATTGCAGAGTCCGAATGGCATGCGCTTATATGCGAAGGTACTAAATGGGAGTGTGAAAATTATCTTTTCTTAATCCTTGGGTGTAACAGGAATTTGATCGAACCCAGAATATACATCCAGACAGCAATAATGGGTGTGACCCGCAAGTCTCTCCAACATTTGATCGATGAATGGCAAAGGGAAGTGATCTTTGCATGTTGCAGAGTTTAGCTTCCTGTAGTCGATGCAAACTCGCCACCCATTCTAAACGCGTGTTGGAACCAACTCCCCTTTGTCATTTTTAACCACTGTAATGCCTGTTTTTTTTGGAACATCCTGGGTTGGGCTGATCTATTTGCTATCCGAAATAGCATATATCATATCTGCATCAAGTAACTTAAGAATCTCTTTTTTCACGATCATATCGGAGGATTTAACCGATGTTGTGGCTGTCTACTCGGTTTGTAATCACCCTCAAGAAGTATCTAGTGCATGCAGATCGTTAGACTTATACCTTTGATGTCGGCAATAGTCCATCCTATAGCTTCTTTGTGATCTCGAAGTACCCGGATCAAACATTCTTCCTCCTCCTTACTCAACTCATTTGAAATAATTACTGGAAGTGTGTCTCCAGCACCTAAAAATGCGTATTTAAGATGAGAGGGTAGTGGCTTAAGCTCCAGATCTGGTAGTTTCACTACAGATGGCAAAATTCGATTTCTGGCAGATACCACATGTTCATGTCGTATCTGTTCCAGTGAACTGCACAACATGATTTCTTCTATCTGCATGCGGTTTCCATTCAGATCATTTACTGCATTAAACAAACGATCTGGTAACACCCAATTTTTATCCCAGTTTGCTAACTTTGGAGTCGTCAAGGCTACCTGCAAGGCATTACAACTACAAAACTCAAAAAATTTATCAACAAAGGGGTCAACACTATTTATGGAAAAAGCAGATGGATAATCACTTCGGTGCTTTATTGCTTTATTGATATCAAATTTAATCACAGCACCATCAAATTCCATTATCATGGTTCTAGCGTGCATAACTATTTTTGTTCTAAATATTTTTAAAAATGGACGTCCTAGTGAAATCATGCCAGAATTTCTAGTATTCCTATCATCCATATTCAACACATAAAAATTAGCTCGAAATACTAATCCATCAACTTGAACTAGGATGTCCTCTAACGTCCCTTCTGGAAAGACACTTGATCTATTCGCTAAGGTTAAGACAACCCCGTTATGTTTCAAAGGACCCACATTTAAAGAAGTGTAAATAGATAACGGTATTAAATTAATTGAAGCTCCTAAATCGCACATAGCTTGCTCAATACCTACATTACCTATTTTGCATGAGATAGCAAACATACCTGGGTCACGCTCCTTAATGGGTAGTTTACCTTGTAACACTACCGAGACTGATTCTCCCATGAACACCCTCTCGTTAGCACGCACCTTATTCATTCCTGTGCATAACTCTTTAAAAAATTTACAATACCTGGGTACATGCCTGATTGCAGTCAATAAGGAAATATTGATTTTAACCTTCTTCAAAGTCTTAAACACCTCCATATCATCAGTGGCCTTATTCTTCTTTGCCAATCTATGAGCGAAAGGTGGTTTCTCAGGGTTAGGCTGTACGATCTCGATGTTTGGGGCTGCCTTTTCTGTTTCTGTCAATACGAAATGATCATGTCGTATCGCTTGTTTTAGGTCTGATGCCTCCAATTCCTTCCCACTTCGAAGTGTGATAGCACTGACATTATGCCCTGGGTTTACCTCTAGTTGGGAGGGTAACCTATCTTGATTTTCTATCCTTGTCATCTCGGAGGCTAGTTGATCTATGCGCGTCTCAATAGCTCCAATCCTGCTGTCATTTTTCTCAATAAATTTTGTTAAAAACATATTTAAATCATCATCGTTACCTTGCCTTAATTGTTGCTGGTACTGTCGAGGTGGATTGTGCTGCCCTTGCTGGTTATTTCCATTCCCATACCTTAGATTAGGATGATCACGCCAACCCGGATTATATGTGTTCAAAAAAGGATCATATTTTCGATTGTGATTGCTATAATTACTCATGAAATTTACTGTTTCATCCTCTTGCAAGGTGGGGCATGCATCGGTTGGGTGCTCTTGAGAAAAACAAAGTCCACATGTTGAAGAAGGTTTATGGACTTGTTGTACAGTGCTAGCGTTACCAATAATTTGCTTTTCCAACAAATTAGTTAGTCTTTTTAGTTTAGATTCAAGACTAGAAGACCTTACCTTATGTACTCCTCATGTGGTAGTGTTAGTGCGTGTGCCAAACTGCTACGAATTTGCAACTTGAGGGTTTTGTTCACTAACGCCCCTCCACTCGCAGCGTCAATGACTCTTCTCTCATCTTTTATCAATTCCTCATAAAATACTAAATAAGGAGTTGTTCAGTAATACCATGCTGTGTGCAACTAGCACACATCTTCTTAAATCTTTCCCAATACTCATACAAAGATTCAGAATCATGCTGCTTCACATTACAGATTTCCCTCCTCAAATTCACAACTCTAGATACAGGGAAAATCTCTCTAAAAATAATTTTGCCATGTCAACCCACGTATTAACTGAACCAGGAGGTAGATAAAATAATCATTCTTTCGCAGCACCCTCAAGAGAAAATGGAAATGCACAAAGCTTGATCTGATTTTCTGTAACTCCTCATTATTTAAACCCAGTACAGATGACGTGAAATTCCTTGAAATATTGATTTGGGTCTTCAATTTGTAACCTATGGAATTTCGGCGGCAACTGAATAAATGTGGAGTTTAACTCAAACCCATCAACCCCAATCGGATACTGAATGTACAGGGGTTGGGTGTTCACAGGTGGTGCGAGCATCTCTCGCTATGTCTCAGGATGTGCCTCTGCCATGTCTAGTTCTGAATCAGAATCTGACCTAGATGAAGATAAAGCGATCCGCTGTTGTGCTGGTGGTGGCGCGGGAACTGTGGTGGGTTGTTGCCTATGCAGTCTAGCTTCCTTCCTTAGTCTTTTAGCAGTTTTCTCTATCTCAGGATCAGACAGAAGTTCACCTGTAGAAGAGGAAGGTTGCATACAAAACACTAGAAAAGAAGTTAGAAACATAATTAAATAACTCTTTACACACAATTCCTCGGCAATAGCGTCAAAATTTGATAGGTTGTCAAACTACCAAAAATAAAATTGTATTTCCAATTCTCCAAAAACTAGGTAGCTAATGGTGAATCGAGTCGAATCCGCAGGGAATTAATGCAGAGTTACATAAATGCTCAGAAAATAACAGATTGAAGAATTGATATTGCAGGAGATGTAAATAAAAATAAAAGCAATGCAGAAAATTAAAGGAGAGCTATAGTGACAGATACAACGTGAGCATGTTGTATTAGCATAAAATAGATCTGGACAGAAAATAAAAAAATAAAACGAGATTAAAACACAATGGGTGAAAACCTAGCCATAATATTCTTCAATTCTGGAAATTCGATCATTGACATCATAAGATAAATTAGACAATTCAGATAGACAAAGTTATAGCCAAAGGTGACGCACTCATTAACCAATATTTTCTTACTTTGTCGGTAACTCTGGAAAACGCTCTGACAAATTACTTCCTTAATCTAAAGACAACCCCCGGGAAATGCCCTGACAAGATTAATTTATTTAGTCAGATTATTTAATTCCATCGATTTTACCACCAACATACATCGTTCGCAAGATAAAACTAATTCGCTACTTTGATAGAATAATATCCACGACAATATTATCCTATTTAGCAATTTATCACTTAATCAATCACACAACTCATGACATTGCACAATAAATTAAGCAATAATAAATTTGGTTCAAGCACAGGAATTAAATAAATATTTTAATTGCATAAACAAATAAAAGCATAGTCTCACAAATCATCCATGGCTGAATATCCAAGAACCCTGACTAGAAAAGCGTTTAGTTGTTCATAGCTAACATGAGAACACAACAAAATAACATGAAAACTGCAATAACGATGGTGGCTAGCTGTTAACTCAAAACAAGAGAAGGAAGAGAGCATCCGATTTCCTTATGCTAAAAGGTATTTATATCCTTTCCAATTTGTAACCCTAGCCAAAACTAGGAGAGATTTCCTAATTAATCTTCAAGTAGGACTCTTCATTATGGCTTCCTAGAGTGTATCCCGCGTCTCCAACAAAGATCTATCTCAAAATAGATGACAATTAGGCTTAAAAACTTGTCCATAAATTTTGCCTAGTTCTTGCCCGATACGACATGGTCATGTTGTATCTGTTTCCAGTACGTAGCTTCTCCAAAATAGCCCAAATCTCCTACATTACGACTCCAATCCCCACTTTGGTCTCCTGCACACATAAAAAACATAAAAGCACATAAAAACACATAAATAATAAACAGACACATGCAAAATGAATGCAAACTATCCTATAAACCATGCATGAAATGCAACCTATCAAATATGCTTAAGAATGACTTTCCTCATCTTGTGAGCTAATATCTTAGATATCAACTTGTAAATGGAATTACAACAAGATATAAGATGCTAACCAAAAAAGTATATGAGTTCCTTACTTTTGGGAATGAAAGTGATAAATTTTTTATGAATGGTAGTCAATAGGGAACCATTGTTGAAGAATTCCTAGATTGCTTTAGTCACCATATTCCTTGTAAATGACCAAGACTTTAAAAGAAATGTATATTGAATCAATTGAGGCCAGGTTCTTTTAGTGTTGGGATTTCCGTGATTCTTCAATCTCCTTAATAGTAATAGGTTGAATGAGAAAATTAGCCTCTTAAGAGGACAATCCGCCTTGTAAAATTTGCTAGAGAAGAGGTTATGAAGAATGTGCTTTTGAGGGTTTATTCATGAATTTGAAAAATATTTAAAAGCCTTTTGTAGTAACTGATAATGGGAATTCATCTATATATCATCTAATTTAAGAGAGACAATTATATTGACAACTTTCATCCTAATAATTTATCTATAAAACACATAGTTATTTCTATCACCATCTTTTATCCATTGGAGTCTAGATCTCTGTTTCATGAGAGAATAACCAAACTATAATGCTTTGGAGTAATTGTGGATAGCTATTTTCTCTATTTCCAGCAAATGAGAAGAACTAGGATTATTATAGATTTTTTGTTAAAATTTTTGCAAATGCCTAAACCTTGTTCTCAAAGCTTTTTATAAGACATCAACAAAATATACCAGCTTACATAGAATATTATTGAATTGAAAAGGCCTCTTTGGATGAGTATCACATGTCTATGTAATAATAGGAGAGTGATTTGAAAGAATGCTAATAAGATAAATAGAATAACAATTAGGGAACCTCACCATCCACTGAATGTTAGCTAAGCTTCTATCAAGCTTTTTCCAAATGAAATTTGCCCTATGCTGCCTAGTACTCCATGTGAAATAATTACCTCCAGTTGGAACGACAACTAGGTGAGCTTCTTCAACACATTTCCTTAGGTCTATACAAGGAATTATCATAGATCTTGGAACCTTCTACTTTGTCCAACTTCAATATTGAGTTAAAAATCCCCTATAGCAATCTAGGGAATGTTTATGGAGATTTCTAAACTTTGATCTAATTCCAAAGAAAACTTCTTTGGTAAGATGTATTGAATGTATACACAAAGAAAGTACAGATGGATTGATTTGACACTTATCTAATATCTCTAGATTAATCAACAGCTCAGAAATGAATGTTGTGCAAGTAGAAATTATGGATGAATCATATAGTATAACTATTCATCCACTTTAGTGAAGACTAAGGTTAGTAATCTCCTTCTAAATAGCTGGAAAGTATTTGAGTAAGATGTCATTTCCTTTTCTAATTCTTGTCTAAAAAAAACCAATAACTTGAACTTTATTTTGTATAACCAATTTCTTAATAAGTAGCATTTTAGTAGGGGTATTAGCACCCCTAACATTCCAGGAGATAATTTTCCATTGAGTTGGTACCTTGAGTTAGCACCCCTAACCGTTTCAAATTGTTGATATGAATTCCTAGATTGATTATCAATGACATCAATTATTGGACTTGAATGATCAGCACCATTAATCACTTTTGGTGTCTCGAGGATGTTCAGTTTATGAGTCATTTATTCAACTTCAGTAGTAGTGATTGATCCAAAACAATAATAGTTGGTGAAGTCTCAAAACCATTTTGCTTATACATCACTTAATAGACAACGTTGCCACAATACAAGATACCTCAATAGGTTTAATAGGACAATTTAAATTTAAGATTCTAGACCCTCCAATTACGCTTACACTGGTGGTTACTTCCTCATAAACATTAAACTGCTCTTTGTCTCTGGCGTGATCACTCTCCAAATGAATAGTGTTAGAAGTTGGTTTTCTTTAGATGCTGTTAGCTTAAATACACCACTGTTTAAGTTAAAAGATCGTATTTGTTTCTAACAACCTTTCTTACATTAAGAACATCCTAAACTCTACTACCGCCTTAAATATGCATAGGAATATTACTATTTTGCAATGAAGCATGTTGTGCATTCTTTATTGGTTCTTGAAAGTCGCCTGTTATAAATACTTTACCTCTTGGTCACCAGATTTTCTTAACAAAGGGCTAAGGTGTCCATATATAGGATAACCTCAATTGATCTTCCATAGGTTGTAAGTCCTCATTGAGTATTATAAAAGGTATAACTTTAGGTAATTTAAACATAGTAGTGACTAGAAAATATATTCTTGTGAAATTCACTCTTTTTTTGTTTCAACGGTGGCTTGATCCATCGATATAGGCTTTCCAACATAACTTGCAAATGGCTCAACCCATTTGTTGTCCAATATTTCAAAGGTACCTCATGGATACATATCCATATAGGTATTTTCTCTTATTTGAGCTTTTCAAGCTTGATTCGTAGCCTCCAAAGCTAGAGAAGTAAACGTTAATTGAACATATGTCATGAACTAGCTTGTATAATCTTCCTAACATCTTCAGGGGTAGCGAATTTGAACAAATAAACATCATCATTAGTAACAAATACCTTCAATAATCCATGTTGTTTATAATAGTGTTAAGCCCACTGCTTTATAACAGGGAATGTCACCCTTTTATCTAGAAAAATCCCAACAAGATGGAAGTTCATCTGCTAGCACCTACTTTGAGGATTTCTACAGGTGGAGAAACAATCCTCTGGTCTGCAACCTCACTTAGTGGGAAAAATTTCAGTTTCATCTTAGGTTTTGGATCTCCAGCAAGCCAAACCTTTGTCTTCCAAATTCCTTTGAGTTATATCTACATTCCGCTCAGAAGATAGACTAACTATATCTATAGTGATAGAAGGTGTAGTAAGATGGGACGTACTGGTATGTCTAGGACGTATCCTTTCCCTGTGTGCTTTTTAGGCCCCCGATGTGGTATCAGAGCCATTGTCGCATCTTGGCAGGTGGTAAGAGTGGTATAACCATCATCATGGTTTGGCGGTGAGGTAACAACCCTCGTTCGTATCTTGATAGGCAATAACATTCTATCTCAATTATAGACTTAGCGAGTAGGGAGAGAACCATAAGATATGGAAACTCTCTCACGACCCTATTCATTTTTCTTCAAGTTTGTCTATATCTAGTTTACCTTCTAGTGTTAAGCATATGTTGTCTAATAAAATAGAAAACCTAGTAGAAATTATTGATGTTCCTGTAGAAAATCGTATTTGTAAGTCTTCTTTACCTTTGTTGATTCTGTATAATATATATTCTCGTGATCATTCTTGGAAAAAGAGTATACCTATTATCTTGTCTATGTCTCATCTTAAAGTCAAGGAAATCATCCAGAGTTCCCAATTGGAATAGTGCGGTCTCAGATCTACAACAGTAGAACAATACGTGAAGCTTGAAATATCAAAGGAGCTTATCTCTCTTTGGAGAGAGCACAACCATACACATATTCATGTAGGGGTTATACGCCTTGTTCTCACACTACATGGAAGAAAGGGAATACCTGCTCCAACTAGGATATCTCTTCTAGACACTGCCTATACAATGTACCAAAATGCATTGATTGTTACCCTGCTGACTACTCTCAATAATAGAAGTGTCACACTAACAATAGCACCTGACTTTAACATCAGGTTGGATGATCCCATTTTGTTTGAGCGACTGCAAGTTCAGATCCAAATTACTAGAGTAGATCAAGATCTTACAATTGTTATGGCTACTCTACATCACTAGATGATCTATCGTCTGTAAAATCATGTTTTAAACCTCAATTTTCCAAATTCTACTTCAGATGCACTTTACATGGTTGCTGATTGTTCTAATGATCAGATTACTTTCCTTTAGATCCCGAAGCAACTACCAGCAGTAGAGCTTAAAAAGTTGATGCCTACTGAATGGATCACCAATGACAGAAAGGTGTTCAATGTGCCTCATCGATGCTCTTTTCATACAACAACTCCACTGATTTTGAAGACACTTACAGATGGAACTGTGAACTCCATCTACACAAAGCCCAGTGAAGATTCAGTAAGTTCTTCTACCCTAGGGGGTATATTTATGATTCAGCCCATATTTTCACATGAGGAAGGTAAATCTGGTCCTCCAATACATTATTTCAAATCTAACGGAGATCCAATTTACGTTAGTCGTTATCGTGGACATTTTGTATGGGACTTTTACCCTTTTATGTGCTAATTTGATTATGAAGTTTGTCTCAACCCTGAGTTAGATAGTGACGATGATGATGATCGTTATCAAAAACGAAAGAGGAAGAAAAAGCCTAAATCTAGATGTATGCCTTTGCAACCATATCATCCACACAAGGATGATGCAGATCCAGATCCAGCATCTGGAATCATCATATCTCAAGAATTTAACAAATATATTGGTCTAACTATTGAAAGATCTAGAACAAGATCTCTTCGAGAGATGCTAAAATCTTCTAGCTATTACACAAAGCTATCAGTTCCTGCTATGACTCATACCCCTATTTCATGCATGATGGTAGCGTTATATGAGGAAGACTTTCCTTCATTACACAGGAGTACTGATGAATCAACAAGGGTTATCTCTAGCCCATATTTCCAAGCTTTAGGAATAACTTCATAAGGTACACTTGTGTTTAATCCATCTGACAAAGTTCTGAACTAGAAAAAATCTGATGCAGTAGCACATAATAGAGTTCTTAGAAGGATTGATTCTAAGCTTGATGAAATTAGTCAACAGACACATGCTACTCACCAAAAAATTGACGTAATCTCTAAGCAGATCCAACAAATGTATCAATCTTACAAAGCTTAAATCAACAACTTAATGTTGAACTTCGGTATTACATTGACGTACATTATATGGGTTCTAACTTTGATAACAAATGTAGAGAAATCAAGAAGATATAAGGAATTGTGCAACAAATGGAAGTTGATATACATTTTGCACAGTCTAAAGCTGTATATAGCTCGTCCTCTTCAATATTTCCACATATACAGCCAGTATATGCTTCTCCTATGTATCAAAAGTATCCAGAAGAAACTAACTATTCAAGGGTATTCAAGTTCAATTATCCTTTGATTAGAAAGTACATACATCCTTTGAAAGCTCAAGCAAAATAGGCAGCTTAAGCAAAGTCGAAAAAGCAAAAATCTAAGCCTAAGCCTGAAAAGGTTTCTGGGCCATCATCTTTATACACAAAACCTGAACCAGTTAATCTGTTGGACCCCGATTTTTCTTCTTACTATATGTTGGGGATTAATTTTATTATTTTGTTGCAATTAGGTATAAATTATAAAGTTTTTGGGGGGTAGAAATTTTTTTTTTAAAATTGATGGATTAAAAGTAGGAATTGAGGTTTAATTTGAAAGCTTATGGTGTTAATTGAAATTGAAAGAACATGTTCT
>JANQBM010800787.1:0-14267 GCA_025594535.1 Erythroxylum domingense | reverse complement strand
TGAGAAACTTTATGATTAAATATGAGATATTTAATAAATAAGGATCAATATGAGATATTGATTCTTATATGGGCATAATTGGTATTTAATTAGAATTATGTATAATTCTAATTAAAGTTTAATTAAAATTAGAATTTAATTTCAATTAAATTACTAAACTGTACAAAGGTTATTATAAATAGGCTTAAGCTCTATGGAGCTAGTACTTGATGCTTAACCCTCTTTGTAAGAGTTACAGAGTTCTCTCAACCTATTCTGTGGATACCGTTAGAGGCCGAACACTTGTGCGGCTAAGGTGGTTGAGACGGATCAGTTTTGGGAATGGTTCAAGGGATACGACAAGATTAAGTTCAAGTTTTGGAATAAGGTATGAATTAAGTTTTTGCTTTATTATGATTTGTGCTAATCATTTTATAAAATTAGAAAGATCTTGGTTTTCGGGAAATCAAAAATTGCGAAAAAGTTTCGTAATTATTCCGCTGCGGTCGAGATCAGATTTTGACCCGGTTTCCCAACAAGAGGATCAGGTGCAGTTTATATGGGTTTCTTGAAGGACCTTAAGTTACATATAGCTGTGAAGAGAGTGTCAAGACTGTCTAAACATGGCATTAAAGAGTATGCCTCAAAAGTAAAGATCATTAGTCGTCTACGGCACAAAAATTTGGTGAAACTTATTGGTTGGTGTCGTGAAAAGGAACTGCTACTTGCTTATGAATTTATGCCAAATGGCAGCCTAGATGCTCACCTATTTAAAGGAGAGAAGTTGTTGTCATGGGAGGTCAGGTAAAAATCGCACAAGACTTGGCGTTTGCATTACTTTACCTACATAAAGAAGGCGACCAATGTGTTTTGCATAGGGATATCAAACCAAGCAACATTATGTTGGACTCAAATTATATAGCCAAACTTGGAGATTTTGGACTGGCTAGACCTATAGATCGTGCAAAAGGATGTGAAACCACAATTTTGGCAGGAACAATGGGGTACATCGCACCAGAATGTTTCAAATTAGGAAAGGTCAACAAGGAATCAGATATATACATCTTTCGTGCTGTAGCTTTGGAAATAGCCTGTGGAAAGAGAGTTGTGGACTCGTGGACGGAAGAGAACTAAACAACAATAGTTGAATGGGTATGGGAACTGTATGCAACGGGAAAACTTTTTAAAGCCGCAGATCCAAAGCTCTGTGGGAATTTTGACGAACAACAAATGAAAAGACTAATGATCTAAGAAGAACAGACATGGACACAGACACGTGACACGACACGGACACAGACACGGACACGAGGACACACCAACTACTAAAATTTGGTTGACACAGACATGACATATATATATATATTAAGAAAAAAAAATTCAAAATTCATAATAAGATATATATTGATTGATGTGTTTTAAGACTTCCAACATCTTAATAGTTCATACATATTTGGTACTTTATAAGCCCCTCTAAAAAAACATGGAGCATATATTCCATTAAGTTGTGCCTGAGCGGTCTCCAGACGTGTCTGAGCTATGTCAGAGCTGAAAAAATTATTTTTTAATTCTGACACGTACAGACACGTGTCAGGCATGTGTCCATCGCGTGTCATTGGGTGTCCAACACGGACACGTGTCCGACACAAGGACACGACTCCATTTTTCCGTGTCCGTGCTACATAGCTAATGATTGTTAGCCTCTGGTGTATGCACCTTGATCGAAGACTCCGGCCAATGATATGCCAAGTAATCAGTGTTCTGCTAAAATTTGATTCCCCTATTTATGTAATTCCATCAAAAATGCCTTTGCCGTCATATATCGCTCATTCATCAAATCCATCTTCACTCTATCATTCCTCAGCAACTTCTGGTTCTGCTAACATCAAGTTAAGGCAGGATAATTCAAACCATGGTGATGGGACAGATTCATCAATACATTTATTGTACAATTCTCTGCTCCATTTGGAACAAATTATAGATGAAATCTTTTACAAAGATGGTTATATAACTTGAAAGTTTTAATATTTTATGTTGAAATACGAATATATATTTGTGTTAAATGAATGACAGGTCAAAATATAACACCAATATTTTAGTAACGAGAGAAGTTTATATGGAATTTTGAGTCTTATAATGATATGTGTATCGTTATGTTTTAATGCAGTATGCTCACACAACGCACGTTTTCTTCTATAGATACCACATCATTTGATAAAACAAACAAATGTAAGAGAGGGGCAAATTGTGTGCAAAAAAAACTCTAAAGTACTTTCAAATTGATAACATCCTATTAAACAAAAATGAGTCTGTAAGAAGAAAAGTACTATAAACTTTTGAAAAGATCTTATTAATGTTAAAAACAAAAAATCCTATTAATAGAAAGGAACCTGCTAGTGCTCAAAAGAAAAGGAGCTTGCTAGCGATTTAAAAATGCTTCAATTCCCGTAACCAAGTTTTTTTTCACTCCTATGTATTTTTTCTTATTTAATCCAAAATGAAACGGGGGGCAAAGTGTTACTTTTACTTTTAACTAAAGGAAAACAGCTGGCATTGCGAGCATATAAAGAGCCTTTGCCCGTTTGAGTCGTTACGAGCCAGAAAGTGTACCACCAATTTGAGTCGCGAAAGGGCTGCTTGCTTTATTTATTTATTCTATGATTTTTTTGTTTTTTTATTTAATAATAGATATAGAAAAAAGTTTTGTTAATCGATAGGAGCCTATTAAAGCTCAAAAACAAAAGGAGTCTTTTAATCGATAGGAGCCCGTTAATGCTTAAAAATGAAAGGAACCTCTTATAATAGAAAAAAAAAGGAGTCTATTGTAAAGCCAAACTTATAATGCTGAACTTTAAAAATTAGGAAGAGAGAAAGAATGACATAATCAATTTATTCTGGTTCGGCTTATAACGAAGCCTTTGTTCAGTCCCCAAGTATTCAACTTGAGTATTTCACTATAAAATCCAAGTAATAAATTTTCAAGAGCCTCTCCAAGCTCAAAAGTACATATTTTTCGAGTTTCTTCCACCTCCCACACTCATACTGTTTTACAAAATTCTATAAGCTCTCAACAAGAAATATATCAAGGATTTAACAATCTCTCTTAATAGAGTAATTTCACTTTCCATGGCACAAAGAATTTGATAAGAATTTCACGAATATTGATGCTACTAGGATATTTTGCAAGTCTCGTGTTTTTCGCAAATGTAGTGGCTCTTCTTTAACTAGTCGTTGCTTAATCTACGATATCTTTCCTGCTGAAACCTTCGGTATTCAGATGTTACGAAGAACGTTCTGTCAAAGCTTCTGGAGGTGATTATTTAAATTTGTAAAAACTTTCGGATGTTATGGAACCATTTTTTAATAGGAAAGTTCATAAAGAAGGTTCCTGCGAGAAATGAAGCAATTATTCTATGATGTTATTTCCTTTTAATAATTATATTGTTGCCTATATAAGGAAATAAATCTAGTTTAAATTTTAAAATATTATAAATTTATCATCAAATTCATTAAACGTAACCCTTGAGCTAATAATCTCCCCCTTTTTGATGATGACAATCAATAATAGATATATTTTCAAAATCCAAATAATAATAAAGGATTTCGAAAGATATCTGTAAACTTTATAAGTTCTTACTCACAGTTATAAAAAGAAGGAGCCTATATTCACAACATTTCAGTAGCAGTTAGTAGAAATAATTGATAACAAAAATATCATTAAGGCAAAATTGAAAATATATCATAGATGCAATGTAACTTAGATCATTGGCTATATTCTCCCTTTGTCATTATAAAAAAAATAGGGTGGAAGGAACCTAAACATCCATAAGACAATAATAAGTATGAATAAGCCAGGCAGAAAAATAGCAACAGAGATATTAAAGAGATTTGAAAATTTTTCTGAGCAAAATCTGCATGTCAAGAAGCTGATTTTGCATGCTATCTTTTTGTTCTCACATTTTTTCTTGATTGGCTTGAAAGACCTGTAGCTGTTGTTAGAGATTTGCACTATTTTCATTCTGAGGAGGGACAAAGTTTGTTGGTCTGGAGTAGGATTTAAGTTTTTTTCTACTATTTCAGATCTTTTTTCTACCCAAACATTGTTTTACAGTTTGTATCTAAATTGGTAAGGAATGGAAGGGTGAAACCTAGTCAACGCGTACCAATTTAGATTATGAAAAGGTACTCCATAATTGGATGAAAATCTTGGTGAGCAACATCTCGTAAGTTAAGCAACCGGTGGTATTCTTATGATTCCCCTTATCAACTATAAACCTCAAGATAATTTTTGGAAGATTCATTCTATCCCTTTTTAGTAAATTATACACTATATAAGTGTCAGTAGACTGCACCTTTCAACTGAGCTACTCCTTGGAAATATTGAAGTAATTGATAACGATGCAAGGCATAATGGTAATAAGTCTAATTACCTGCTCCAGGGTCTTCCATATTAGGTGTTTTGAGCATGAAGGCATATGAATTTAACAACTTCTACCAAATCCAGATGATCAAAATCCTACTTATGACAGGAAAAATCAGTTCTCCCTAAAGGAGTTATGTCAAGTATATCTCCTAAAATTTTTTAAGAAATTTAAATTTAACATTTATGCACCCATGAGATAATGGCTAGTTTTCTCACGTGAGTGTAGACTGTCTTTACTAGCTCATCACATATGATCTCATCTAATTTTAGAAAATTTTCCTAACCAATGGCAACGAAGTAAGGAAAGATAGGTATATCTACGTCATCAAACATCATAGGAGGCAAGATCCGCCCAGCAACCACCTTTCTTTTCTTGTATTGCATTTTATAGCAGGCTTCATCTTCCCTTGATTGAAACATTTTTGGCAGTATTAATGTCTTTCCTTGCTTTTGTGTTGCTGTCTTTATTTTCTTTGCTTTTTTTCTTTAGGAAATCTCTTTTCATGAAACAACCCATTTCTATCAATGAGGTCCTTAATAGTATCTTCAATCACAAGCGCTTTGCCTTTCTTTATTTCTTCCCTTTTTCTATTTTTAGATTCTTCTTCCTCTTTTTTTTAGCATTAAGGGTTTTCGTTTTGTTTAGAAAATTTCTCCTCTTACTGTACAAGACTTCCTTTGGTCCGTGGTCGTCTAATCAATTGAGCAGGTTCTTTATTTGAGTCATTTTCATTTGTAATCTAGTGCACTTTAGGCACTTTCTTATGTTTAGGATCAATTTTAGGAGGTGTGGAAGTTTTTGGAGTAGGAATGGGCAGAGATAGAATAGGTGTTTTTGATATTGAGGTTTAGAGGAGATAGGTATAGTAACACGAGCTTCACCATGGCTACTAATAGAAGTTAGGGTTTTCTTTTATCCTTTTGATTTCATTCTTGCCATTATAAGAGAGTTTGGTTAGGTTTAGGAGTTTCTGAGAGAAAGCAAAAAGGTTAAGGTGTAAAGAGGAAGAGAACGATACTTCTAAGAAAAGAACAACGAAGAGTATAAGAGAGAAAGTCTGTTTCTGGCATATTAAACAATTCTTGAGCATTGATTTCATATGAGAGTGGTCAGTCGTACACGCCAAAAGAGGATGTATGATCACATGTGTATCTTCTGTTAGACACATACGAAGTGTTGTCAAAACAACACTGTGTTTTTAAAAGTTGGAGCAATGCCATGAAAACTTTCTTTTTTAGGACATGTGTATCCTATTCTATTAGATTGAAAGGATCCTTCTAAGAAGAAGGAGCCTACTAATTAAACTAGAAGGAGCCTACTAAACCAATAGGAGGTTTCGAAAATGAGAGGAGCCTTCTAAACTAAAAGGAGCATACTAAACTAAAAGAAGGTCTCCAAACTAAGAGGAGCCTGCCAAAAAGAAGTAGCATAAAAGAATAATACAGAAATAACATCAGATAGTTTGCACCTACTAAGTTCTTTTCTTAACACGCAAAATCTATCTTCACGAAGTGGCTTAGTAAAAATATCAGCTACTTTATTTTCAGTATTAATATGAAAAATCAATGGTTCCTTCTAAAACATGATCTTTAGGAAAATGATGCTTGATTTCTATATGTTTAGTTTTAGAATGATGCACATGATTTTTTGAAAGATTTATTGCACTAGTTTTATCACATAATATAGGAATATGAATAAAGTTTAGAGAGAAATCCTAAAGTTGATTCTTCATCCATAATATTTGAGCACAACAGCTGGCAGCAACTATTTATTCAGCTTCAGTTGTTGAAACAAATGTGCAATTTTGTTTCTTGCAAGACCAACAAACTAGACATCCTCTAAGAAATTGACAATGACCACTTGTGCTTTTTTGATCGACTTTATCACCAACATAATCTGCATCACAGTAGCCATCTATGTTAAAAGAATCATTTTTTGGATACCATAGTTCGAAGTCCATAGCTTCGTAAAGATATCGAAAGATCCTTCTAACTACTTGAAGGTAGCTTTCTTTTGGATCTAATTGAAAATGTACGCAAAGACACACAAGAAGCATAATATCTGGTCTTGAGTTTGTAAGATATAGTAGTAACCCAATCATTCCTCTGTACTTTGTCTCATCTGTAGCCTTGCCTTCTTCGTCTTTATCAAGTTTAGTTCCAGTGTATATAGAAATATTGGTTAGGGTTTGGTTGTGCGTAAGTTTTAATTATTAACCCTTGATAATCCGCAAGTGCACGGTTCGTTAACGTAGTACCAAAGGTATCGATCCCACGAAGGGGGAACTAATCTAATTCTAAAATCTAAGGCTAGAAACAAATAAC
Source organism: Erythroxylum domingense (assembly GCA_025594535.1). Taxonomy (NCBI): domain Eukaryota; kingdom Viridiplantae; phylum Streptophyta; class Magnoliopsida; order Malpighiales; family Erythroxylaceae; genus Erythroxylum; species Erythroxylum domingense. The sequence goes on along the minus strand of JANQBM010800787.1, from coordinate 7,543 downwards.
AGAAACTTAAAATGTAACCAAACTAAAACAAGAATTTAATTCAATCAATCAAATTAAGAATCAAGCACGAAAATACTAATTACTTCGCAATTACAACACAGCAAAAAATTAACTGAAAGAAATTACAAACTGAGAGAAAGGGAATTTTACCTACCCTTAATGCTAACCTAATTGATTATAAATCATTAGACTATTGGTTCTAGACTTTGCTAAGGTTGATTACTCTCTCTCGAGTTATAACCAATGACCCTAAATCATAAACCTAATCAAATTAGTTCTAAAGTTCTCTAATAAACTATCGAAAACTTATGCAAGATCTCTCTCTGTACAAATTATCGATTTGATTTAATTCTAGTTTCTATTAAATCACCTAACTCTCGTTAGTCCAATTTAATCGCTTTCATTCGATTCACCTTTTCAGTTTATTATCGAATAATGCAATCATAGAATCAAACCACAACAATATCCAATAAACATATAAACAATTAGATTTCATTTATTCAAGAATAAAATTTCGAAGGTGAGTTTAGAACATCCTCAACATTCTAGATCCTATCATCAACTATTCAATCCAATTCTATACAATAATAAAATTGAAAAGAACAGGAAATACAATCTAAAATGGATTAAGGAGGCAATGACGTCGGGAAACCTCCTTATTCGGGAAGTACTTTGAGTTAGCTTCTTATCCTCTTCTCTTCCTCTATCTCTTGATGATTTCTCTCTAGGATATCTCAAGTTGGGTGATGCAAAATCTCATCTCTATCTCTTTTGTTGTTATTTAAATATCCTCTCGTGTTTTGGGTAAGCTTAAGATTTTTTTAGGGTTTAAAAGGTCCAAAAAAATCTCTCGAAACTTGACGTTCTTAAATGTCTGTGCATCTGCCCGACACAGGCCACAATTGTGGGCCATTCCCTGGGCTTCTTTTATGATGAAGGGCATGATTGTGGGCCAAATATGGTGCTTTTGTCACGATCATGGCTTGACATGCCAAGATAGTAGACCGTTGTTTTGATCCGAATGTATTTAAAACTCTTATATTTTTCGATGTTGATATTGAAATACTAGCAAACATATCAAGGTACATCAAAAACATAATATTTAAGCTCAGAGATTTATAATAACCTATAGAACACTTAAAACATAAATAATTAACGGCTAAACACTTACCAAATGAATGAATTAATAGTTAAACACATATCAAACTATACCCTAAAACACAATGCAATTTACACTTATCAACATCCCCATACTTAAACGTTTTCTTGTCCTCAAGAAAACAAATCAAAAGCAATACAAAATCACAAAGCATGTAATGTAATAATGAGATAATGACTTCAACTTCACGAAACAAATTTAACTCTAAACATAATCATTCAAGTTGTTTTAACTTATTAACAAGCAAAATCCATGTCTAAGCACCTTGCATTAAATATACAAACTAATTAAAATTTTAATGTTAAGTCTAGTGTTGTCGTCTAAACAAAACAAATTAAATTAAGTTCTACCTAGATGAAACTAGAGACAAGCGTACCTCATCGATAAGTAATATAAAACGGTAAGAACCAGATATCGTACCCAAGGGATTCCAAAACACAAGACAATTAAATTAAACGATGCAAAATTAATCAGACGGTTAAGAATTAATTGATTTGAAAATAAAATAAAGTAAGCTAATCAAGGAAATATGCAAGATGCAAAGTCCGCATAAAAAATGACTAGATTTAATCAAATGATAGAAATTAGTTAAAGTGTCGGATTTCAATTGGATTGGACACTAAAAATTGTAACGGTGGATTGATCTAAGAATTACTTCACTTAAGCAAGTTGAACCCACTGTGCATAGGAATTCCCTTCTCTTCTAAATCCGAGTTATCCACTTGGTTCATAGATAATTCAGAATAAAAGGTATTCAATATGAGAAGCCTAAAATTAAGTTCGTTAATCCTAGGTATCCTCACACAAGATCCTAAGGTTGGTCTACACTTTAGTGTCAAGTATGTTGCTTGATTAATTTTTCGACAAATTAAATCCCATTGGTTATGACATTCAATCATCTAAGGCCTTAATCTAGGTAATCAAGCTAAATTAGGACTAAAAATGCATTCAATAAAGCAAAAACCAATACCACAAAAAATTGTCCTAATCCAATATCAATCCTAACCTTAACCAAAAACAAACTTACTTATATATACCCATCAATGTAACATAAATCATGGCCATGATATATAATTGCATTGATTAAATCAGCAAGAATTAAAAAAATTAAGAAACAAATGCAAATTAAAAACAAAACATCTGATATATAATCTTCGAGAGGAATGATTGTTGCTGTCCAAAAAATTCTCTAATGTCGACCTCTTTTACTGCTGCCGTTGATTCCACCTTATGTTCATGCAAAACCGTGGCAGTGGGAATAAAAAAAAACGTCTCACCCACTGAAGCTCTCTTTGCTACTGCAACTATCTCCCTCTTTCCTTTTTCACTGATGTGACGAATAAGATTGGTGGTCACCTCTCTTATTCACACTCAACCGCGACTTTCATTCTACGCTACCTTTCTTTCCTTCTATTTTTCATTCTCATCTCACTACTCACGTAGATCCCTCTATTTCTATGTTCACGTTTCTGCTCTAGCCCTCTCTCACGCCCAGCTGCTAACTTCACTCTTCCTTTTTTTACATCCTCCAGCTACTCTTGTTCTGCAGTCGCTACTCCACTCCCTTTCTATTTTCATGCCACTCCCTTTTTTACAGTCTCTACTAGCTATATTCTTTTGTCTCTTATGCATTGAATGTCTGTCTGCTCACACTTAAAACTCTTCTCTGTTCTATTCTTTTTACGCAGCCCCACTTTTACACCTTTTTCTCAGCCTTTACGTCTTCTTTTCAGCTACTCTTCTCTATTCTCCTTTTCAACACAGCCCATATGATTCTTTTTCTATCTTTTTCCAGCTACCATCCCTCTTCTTTTCTATGTTATTTATTGTTGTGATGACAAAAATCAGGATTTTGGTCCCCTCTCTATTTTTTTCAACCCGTCAGCTCTCTTCTTTTAGCTGAAACCTTGTTTGGTCTTGGGCTACTACATTGTCGTTTTTGTGTCCAACTTTCTAACTTTGTGCTTTTAAATATTTAAAATCTAGTATGTGTCTAAAATCAAAACAAATAAATTTTAATTAGTGCAATTTAAACATTAAATGGACAAAAGTTTAGCAAATTATATATCTAAAATCAATATAAAATGCCCATTAACATCTAGTCACCCTTATCCCTTGCACACACATGTTGATAATAATTCAGTCAAAACAAAAGTGTAGCTATTCCTCATTAGGTTTTCATGAAAAATCAAGCTACTAAGTGATTTCAAAACATTCTTTTTTTTATTTTTTTTAAGGATAGGAACCTAGTCTATTTACGCGAAGGAAAACATTTGTGATGAATGTCGATCCAGTTACTTAACTAAGTCATGTTGTTATTAAGCTGCTTGGTTGGAATGTCATTATAGCCTTTTTACGTGATGGCATATATTTGTGATGCGTGTCGATCGGGTTACTCAGCTAAATCACATTCTCAACTTGCTACTAGCCCTATTTATAACCCAAAGGCTAAAAGAATAATTATTTCAGTTAAAATTTATCAACTTTTTTTAAACACAAAATTTTTCCTTCCTTATTGCTTTAACTATTCATTCTCATGAAAATGTACTAATAATTTCACTTATTTGATTGGCCTAAAATTATAAATGAGTATCGCATATTGCTAGGGTGAATGGACTAACATCTTATCCTAATTAACCAGTATATTTAGCCCTAAGTAACTTAGGTCATTAATTTCACAAACTAATAAATCTTTGCAACCTAAAAGGCTATGTTTAAGGTTAAATCTATCCCTTTAACTCCTAGCCATTAACGCATTCACACAATTCACATCATGCAACCTAAACAAACTATCATACAATATGTAAAATTCACACTCATGGTAAAAACACACAACCCTCTCCACACTTGAACAACACATTGTCCTCAATGTGAGAAAGGTACACAAACACACTAGGGGAAATAAGACACAATATATGAAAAATATAAGAAGAAAATACTAACAAAAATGAAAAGTAGAACACGAACTCATTAGGGTGACTGAGATGGGGATGGTGTTGGAGATGGAGACCCAATATGCTTGACACCGACCTAGGTTCCCTTTCTTATAATTGAGTCAAAGAGAATACAAAATTTAGTAATCTAACCATCCCACATCCTTACAAGCTTATTTTAGAGTTTAAAACAAACCTAGCTACATAAAAATTTAAATCTAACTACTAAATATGCTAATTTAAGGTCATTAGTTTGACCTTGCATCCTTGTAAGCTTAGCTAGGATCAATTATAAGTGGCTTGTTTCCACCCTTCTCAACATCAATTTTGTGGCCTGTGAGTAAGCAAAAAATTGCAAAATGATCAAATGGACAATATTGTTCAAGTTGAGAAAACCAATTAAGCTCAGTAATGTCCTTTTTTGAGCAAACTGTTAACAAAACAGGGAATAATAAAACTCCCTGAATCTTCTATGGAATCCAGTAGTTTTCCCACTAAGAGAGTGAGTTATTCTCTTCTTAGTTCTTCCTCATTCGCCCTCATCTCCTCTTCTTCTTTAGCTGCTTGAAAAGAGACTTCCGTAGCTTCTTTAAACTTGATGTTCATTGTCAACTATTATTTGTCCTCTCATTTCTTAAAAGATTCAAACACATCATTTTTCTGAATGCATCGGCCTCCTTCAGATTCTTTAATACATAGTTCATGTTGAATGTCACTTGGTCATCACTAACCCGAATAATGAGGTTCCCTTTATAGACACCTACCCAATTTTTTTTTATGTTTAAGCATGGTATACCAAGATCTAAGGAATAATAGGGAGAGTTGTCATTCTTTTCTTCATCTTTTTTACTCATCTCTTGGTCTTCTATGAGATAGGGTTCAGCATGGTCTTCCACCGGTTCTTCTTGTTCTTCCTCATTTCTAAGTGTGATAACATCATATTGCTCCCGTTGATATAATTCCATAATGCTCAGAGAGTCTTCCACACTTCTCTTACAAAATTCATAGGAAAGTTGTCTTATTTGAATCTCCAGATTGTGAATAGAAGTGGCATGAGTTTCTATTAGTTGATCAAATTGCTCTTCCAGTTTCTTCAGGTTCTTTTCTATTTTTGTTAGATTATCCATGATTTTATCCAATTTGGAATCCCATGAACTGGACTCTTCTTGTTGAAATTCAAATAGGTCTTGATGTCCTATGGAGTAATTACATTATTGGACTAATAGAAATTTGGGTGTTTCTGCCACCCCAAAGTGTACAGATTCATATAAGAATGATGATTTCCCCAACTAAATAGGGGATCATTGAAATCAGCAGAAGTCGTTTGCCCCCTATAATGTACATCCTCTATGATCGTTCTTTTTTTCTCTTCTTAGCATTTAACTTTTGATATTCCCTATTATTTTCCGATGATATCAAAGTTAATGTGTCGTCTACTTTATGCCCATTTTTTTAAAGGTGAAAAATTGTTAAACTATAAGAATTAAACTAATCACCTCCCTAACAATGACACCAAAAACTTATCGGGGTTTGGCCATATGTAAGTTTTAATTATTAACCCTCATTAATCCGCAAGTGCACGATTTGTAAGCGTAGTCCAAAGTTGTCAATCCCATATGGAGGGAACTAATCTAATCCTAAAATCTAAGGCCATAAACAAATAACAGAAACTCAAAATGTAACGAAATTAAAACGAGAATTTAATTTAATCAATCAAATTAAGAGTCAAACACAAAAAGTACTAATTGCTAAGCAATTGCAACACACCCAAGAATCAACAAAAAGAAATTACCAATTGAGAGAAAGGAAAATTTACCTATCTTTAATGCTAACCTAATTGATTATGAATTATTATATTGTTAGTTCTAGACTATCCTAGGGTTGATTACTCTCTCTTGAGTTATAACTAATAACCCTAAATCATAAACCCTAATCAGATTATAGAGGTTGCAATCTCTCAATTCACAACCTATCCAAACCCTAATTAGTTATGAAGTTCTCTAATAAACTACTGGAAACTTATGGAAGATCTTTCTCGACATAAATTATCGATTTGATTTAATTTTAGTTTTTATTAAGTCACCTACCTCTTGTTAGTCCAATTTAATCGTTTTTCATTCCATTAACCCCTATTGATTATCGACTTATACAATCATAGAATCAAACCACAATAATATCCAATGAACACATAAACAATCATTTTTCATTAATTCAAGAATAAATTTCCAAAGATGAGTTTAGAGCATCCTCGACATTCTAGATCATATCATCAACTATTCAATCCAATTTTATACAATAAAAAACTAAAAAGAATAGGAAATACATTCTAAAATGGATGACGGGAGGCAACGACGTCGATACTTCGAGTCAGCTTCTTCTCCTCTTCTCTCTTCCTTCTTCTCTTCCTCTATCTCTCGATGATTTCTCTCCAGGGTTTCTCAAGGTAGTTGATGCAAAAGCTCCTCTCTGCCTCTTTTATTATTTTTTAAATATCCTTTTGTGTTTCGGGTAACTTTAAGGTTTTTTAGGGTTTGAAAGGTCCAAAAAAGCTCACGAAACTTGACGTTCTTAAATGTCTGTGTGTCCGTTTGATGTAGACCACGATCGTGGGCCATTCCCTGGGCTTCTTTCATGATGAAGGGCACGATTATGGGCTAAATCTGGTGCTTTTATCACAATCGTGGCCTTGCGTGCCATGGTCGTGGGCCATTGTTTTGGCCCAAATGTCTTCGAAACTCCTTCATTTTTTAATGTTGACCCTAAAACACTAGCAAACACATACTACAAGAAAATCACTGATTAGTGTTGGAAAATTTTTGACAGAACAACTTCCGACTCTATTTACCAATGGAACATAACGTTCTGTCAGTAAATACGATATAGTTAACGACGGAAACATACATTCGTCGGTCACACTGGAGGGAAGAATTTCGTGCAAAATCTACAATGGCATATAGCGACGACAAAACCTACGGCATCGAAAAAAAATGTGGGAACTGTTCCCGCATTTTAATTGCTTTGGACACATACCGACAGACACTATTCTGTCGTTCAATATACCGACGAAACACGATCTTCCGTCGGTAATAAATGCGGGAATAACTCCAGTAATTAATTAGCTTCACCCATTCACCGACGGTATATATACTGTCTGTAAAAGCCTTTAGCCAACTCGAGTTACCAACAGAATTTGTATTTTGTCGCAAATCCTAGGAAACTTAACTAATGACGGAACCCTTATTACGTCGGTAAATTGTTAACCAAACGTCGTCATTCGATGAAGACAAGACGATAAGCTTGAGTCACCAATGGAAACCCTATTTCGTCGGTAACTGTCAGCAACTTAAGTCGAAGTTTTGCTGAAGACGAGGAGATAATGTAGCATCCAGCCTCTCGGGCCGGATCGCTACAGTGTGGAGCCCAGCCTCCACCGCTATCACTCCAGGTATTG
>JANQBM010800464.1:0-14268 GCA_025594535.1 Erythroxylum domingense | reverse complement strand
TTAAGTTTAGCCCGGAAGTATTTTGGCCAATACTTCTTTATCTCTGAACCAAATTGAGTGTTTTGGTGACGTTAGAAACTTAAGGAAATGAGAAAAAAATATTATGAAGAAGTCTTATTGAAATTCCTTTATGACCTACCATTAATTTTGTTCGAAGGCGAGTGAAATGAGTTTGTTTTTTTTTAGGTTTGACCTGGTGGAAAATTCCTCCCTTATGGGATGCGCGTCCAGATGTCTCGTAGGACGTCGGGCACGTGACTCTCCGGGGTGGGGTTCCAACACTTATGGTATCAGAGAAAGGAGTTGGACTCCAGAATCGGGTTCCAGCAAAACTATGCAAAAAGGAAATAGAGAAGAACAGGTTCGTAACTCAATGAGAAACAAAAATGACAAATGACTTCCTACAGAAAACCAATTGCTTATTTCCCCGGCAACGGAGTCATTTTGATCCGCACACTTTGTCTTTTGGTTTTGCCCTTAGATGTCGAATCAAAAATTTAATTCCAAGGATTGTAATATAAGACGCAACCTCATTTCGTCTCACTTAATCGGAACCTAATGCAATAGATCTAATCTAGCCTAAATGTCATGAAATGCATCTAAATTGGTTAGGAAGGGGGTTTGGTTCTTAGGAAACTTAGCAAAATTAAACTGAGTAAAAAGGAAATGTGTAAAAAGATGTTTTTGGATTTTTGGGAATAAGAAATTGATAGTTAAAACAATTATCAAATTTGATAAAATCCTCTTGAGAAATGAACTTTGGCTATCATGGTTCAAAACAAATCCTTTTGGGAGTAAAAATCACTAAGTTTCTAAATTATGAACCTCAAAGAACTCTTTAAGTCTAAGGTTTTAATCAATGAACTCGTTTCTTAAAACCTCGTTAAATGCATCTTAGTGAGTTTCAAGAGTGAGTTAATGCAAATGGTTAATTTGGTGATCAAGCAACATATCATTATCAAACACAACTAGGTAGATAAAAGAGAATTATCAAAATCACAAAATGAAATATATGAGACTTCATATATTAAAGCTCCAAGTTCTACATCAACAAACCCAATAACACAATTCATTGTTCAACACTTGATTAAACTATAATCAAGAAAATCCAACTACAAAGCATAAATCCTAACTCAGTAGTTCATAACAGTGTAGAAAGATATGAACAAACTACTCCCCTTTGAAGCCAATTGAACTCAAGCCATTGCTACATCTTCAAAAGGAACTGATGCTTAGCCAAACATTTGTTCAGGAGAACTCACAGCTGGAACCCTACCAAAAGCATCCATAATAGTAGCAGCAACTGGTGAATACGGCGATAGATAAAATAAAAGAAAATGGTGGATGACGGTGGTGGATGATGGTGAAGTGGAGTGAGGAGTCGGGAAATGATGAGAGAACTTCTCTCTTCTTGTCTGATGGTATATGGTGTGTTGTATGTTGCCGGCTAACCTAATTTAGTAGGTTTTAAAACAAATGAAGCCGAGTTGGATTGCAAAGAGTGTGATTTTTCCCAAAAATAGTCTGAGTTTTCGAAGGTTCACCGTGGTGACAAATGACTTTCGTTGCGACGAATGTTTCCCCAAAGGATTTGTTCTTCGCTTGCTCCTTCGCCGCGGTGAAAGAATTAATCTTCGCGACGGCGAATTTCTCCTGAAAGTTTAGCCTGGATTTATCATTTTTCGCCGTGACGACAAATCCACTTTGTCGCGGCGAACTTCCTGTAGCGTTAACTTCACTTCCGTCTTCTCTCATTCCATTTCTTCTTTTTGAACTCCTTTTTCTTGAGTCTCTTGCAATAAAAAAATGGTAGTTTGCAGTATCAATTGTTTTTAGAAAATTAATTAGTGCATTTAATCTTAATTTGTAGTACTTTTCACCTTCAAACTATATAAAATAAAAGCACACACTCAAGAATTAATTTAAGCACAAAAGCTAGAGATAGGAGTCAAAAAGTATAGCAAAGGCCATGAAAATGTCACCAATTTATGTTATAAACTTGGGCTCAATCACTAATGCAATAAGTCATTTGGGATATAGAATCATCTCTATATCAAACACAACTAGGCAGATGAAAGAGAATTAACTAAATCACAAATAAACATATATGAGACTTCATATATTCAAGCTCCAATTTCTACATCAACAAATCCCAATAACACATTAAATATCTAATACTTGATTAAACTCTAATGAAGAATATTCAACTACAAATTACAAATACTAAACCTAGGAGTTCATAATAATGTAGCTAAACATGGAATGAACTACTCCCCTTTGAAGCCCATTGAAATCTAGCAGTTGCTACATTTTCAAGAGGAAAGAGGTGCCTAGCCAAGCATTACTCTGTGAAGAATCACAACCGAGAACCCATTGGAAGCATCCATGGTAGCAGCTGTCAGTGGAGGAGTTAACGATGAAGTGGAGAGGAGTGGATGATAGAAGTGTCCGAAGGTTTAGAGAGAGTGAGAGTGTGGTTTTTTTTTTATACTGTGCCGGATCTCTTTAACCTAAAATGGTAGGTTTTTAAGGAAAATTGGTTATAGATCGGGTTGCACAGTGGATAACTTTCTAAAAGTGGTTCCGGTATTTGAAGGTTCGCCACGGCGAACTTTTCCCGAACTTTTTACTATATTGTTGGCCGCTTTTGCCGCGGAAACAGAATAAATCTTCGCCGCGGCTAACTTTTCCAGAAAGTCTTTCTTGGAACTTTTCATTCGTCACCGCAACGACACATCCTTTTCACCGCAGCGAACTTCTTGTTGCACCTATTCACTTGTTTACTTAAATTCAGCTCTTTCCTTGACTCTGCATCTTCTTCTTGAGTGTCTTCTCCTTGAGTCTCCTACAATGAACAAATGTTAGTTTGCAATATCAATTGTTCTAAAAAAATTAATTAATGCAATTAATACTGATTTCTGAGAAATTTTACTCTCAAACTACATAAAATAAAGTTAGACACTCAAGAGTCAAATTAAGCATAAAATCTAGGAATAGGAGTAAAGAAGTGTAGTAAATATCATGAAAATGTCTCCAATTTATATAATAAACTTGGGCTCAATCAATAGGAATGTGTGAACTTGCAATGACAAACTTCCTAAAGTGAGCAAACTAACGTCAAATTCTAATTAACATGTATATTTAACCAAAGATACCTAAAACACAAATTGCACAAGCAAATAAATATTTACAATTTAAAAGACTATTATCAAAGCTAAATTAATTCCATTAAGTCCTAACCATTGACACATTCACACGATTCACACTATGAAAACCTAGACAAAACTAACATATGACATGCAAAATTCACACTCAACATAAAAATAACAATGAAAACCTCCCCACACTTAGACAACACATTATTCTCAATGTGAGAAGAACAAACAACACGTAAGGGGGAATAAAACAAAATGACAAGAAGACATTAAAACAAAAGGTAAGGAAAAAAGGGATTATAGCATAAACTTGTTATGGCGATTAAGGTGGTCATAGTTCAGAAAGGAATTTGGAGATACTTCCTGCCATGAAGTTCCAGCAATTCACTCCCTTTAAAATAAAAATAACAAAATACTAATAAAATAAAACTTATTCTAATTTTTGGGTTACCTCCCATTAGCGCTTGGTTGACATCATTAGCTTAAGGTGCTCTTCCTTCCACGCTCAACCTGGGTCAATTATTAGTGGCTTGCTTCCACCCGTGTCATCTAATTTTAGTTTCGTAGCCTGTAAATAAGCTACTAATTACAATAATAAAAAAGAAATCATTGATAAAATTAAGAAAATCAATTAAGTTCACTAATGTCCTTGTTACTAATAGATTATTAATAAAATAGGGAATAACAAAACTGCCCTAATTTTTTATTGAATCCAACAATTTGTCTTGTAAGAGGATGAGTTGTTCTTGTTCTTCCTCAATCACCCTCATCTCCTCTTCTTCTTTCACTTCATGAACAAAGACTTTTGTATCTTCTTTAACCTCTATATCCTGTATCCTTTGTTCTTTGTTCTCTTCTTTAGCTTCTTAGATAAAGACTTCCTTATATTCTTCAAACTCAATCTCCACTATCATCTGCTCTTCTTCCTCTCACTCCTTTAAAGATTCAACTTCATCAATCCTCATAAATGAGCTACCCTCCTTCGAATTCTTTAATACCTTATTCATGTTGAATTTCACTTGTTTATCACCAATTCAAAGGACAAGATTGTCTTCATGGGCATCTACCAAAGCTTTTTAAGTGGTAAAAAATGGTATACTAAGAATTAGCAGATAGCTTCGATCCTCTTCAAAGTCTAGTACGATAAAATCCACATGAATGATAAAATTTCCCACGTTTACAAGTACATCCTCTTCCATGTAAACGTTTTCTTTATCAACTAATCTACTAATTCAATACGTTTAAATATTGGCTTTACATCTTTTAGCCCTAGTTTCCTAAAAATTGACAAAGGCATAAGGTTTATACTTGCACCTAAGTCGCATAAACATTTTGAAATATCTAAATTACCAACTAAACAGGGTATTGTAAAGCTCCCTCGATCTATCAATTGTAAGGGCATATGGTTGGTAATTAAGGAGTTAGAGGTTTTTGTTATAGCTATCGTTTGATTATCATCCCAAGTTTACTTGGTAGATAATATGTCTTTAAGGAACTTCACGTACTTGGGCCTGCGTTTTAACACTTCCACAAAAGACAAATTATTTTATCATTTCTTTAGCTTTTCCATAAGCTTTGTGAATCGTGCATCCAATTTGTTCTTCTAAAGTCTTTGTAGGAATAGTATTTTCAGTGAATAAGGAGGAGGAGGAATGTATGGAGGGTCTTTATTCTTTTCTTGATCTTTATTCTTCTTCTATTGGTCTTTTACAAAGTAGGGTTCAGTTTGTTTTTCCACTAGTTCTTTTATCTCTTTCTCACTCCTAAGTGTGATGGCCTTAAATTGCTCTATTGGATTTACTTCCATGTTCCTCAGAAAGCTTTTCACACTTCTCTTACAGAATTCATTAGTAAGTTGGCCCATTTGAACCTCTAAGTTGTGAATCAAAGAGGCATGATCTTCCATTACTTCTTCGAACAACCCTTCTAGCCTCTTTTGGGCCTCATACATATTTATGATCTTGTCCATGATCTTATCCAATTTTGAATCCCATGAGCTAGACTCATCTTGCTGAAATCTCAGAGGGCCTTAAATTCCCATTTGAGTTCTTGCATTGTTAGACTAAAAACAATTTGGGTGGTTCTGCCACCTCAAATTGTAAATGTTCAAATAAGGATGATTACTTCTCCAATCGAATTGTGCCTCATTAAAGTTCTCCAATCGATAGTTATAGTTTATATCATGTTTTAGTAGGTGTTTTAGTGTGTTTTTAGGTATTGATTAAATGAATTGTGCATGTTTAGGATTATAATTGTGTAATGTGATTATTTTTTTAATGTGTTTGAGTATTATGTGGTTTAGAGCATGTCATTGTACTTTAATTTTGTACAATTGAGGTATTTTGATATGTTTGTTAGTGTTTGATGCAGAAGATCGAAGGAAGTTGGAGAAAGCTTGGAGAAAAAGCAAGGGTCACAATTGTGACATCCCTGTCATGATTGTGACAAAAGTGATCCAGCAAGGGTTACAATCTTGACACTCTTATCACAATCGTGACAGAAGGGAACAACGTCAGGTCATGATCATGACACCCTTGTCACAATCATGATAGAAGCCAAATTTCAAGGGTTAGGATTGTGACATCCCTATCATGATTATGATAGGTATACGGCTAACGTAAGAATCTCCTTATATTTTCATTTTTGAAGGCTTTTGGGTAAAGCCTATTTTTTTACCCTAAATGGCCCCAATACTATATAAGATCATAAGATGACCTTAATGAGTGAAGCCTCCATCTTACCATTTAGAGAGAGAAGAAAGAGAGAAGAGAAGAAGAAGAGAAGGAGCTACTACCGACCACTCTTTGTCATTCCTTTCCAAGTTATTTCTTATTTCTCTTGTTATTTACTTCATATGATGTATGATTTGGAAATGAGGGTGAAATACTTTGTTAAGGATGTTCTAACTTCGTTTGGGATTAATTCTTGAATCAATTATGATTTAATTGCTTTTTATGTTAATATATTTGGGTATTGTGATTGTTTATGATTTTTGCATACTTCAGTAACATATTGAGAGATTAAACCGAAAGTGACATGATTAGCTTGAGTAATGAGAATTAACAACCTAATAGATCACAAAAACATCAAATTGATAATTACATGAAGAGATATCTTATATGAGGTGCCAATTTTCTATTAGAATGCTTAAGAACTAATTAGAACGTAGATTGTTTTGTTAATTGAGAAATTGAAAAATTAGAAATTCAGATTCAATTAGGGATTATAATTTAGGGTTTAATGTCTAAATCTCGAGAGAGAATAATCAACCTTTCGAAATTCTAGGACTAATACTAATTAAATCAAATGTAGCTAAAGTAGTAATTGATGATAAAATGAATCCCCTCTTCTTATAATTCTTTGATCTTGTCTTATGTGATTTCTCAATTGTTAAGTGGTTATGCTCTAATTTGATTTCCTTGTGTTAATTTCAATCAATTCATAATTAATTATTTAAATTATTGTTTTAGTCTTTATTTTTATTTTTATCAAATTCATTATAACTTTAGATAACATTTGTTGAGCAAGTTTTACTTCTATAAAACCCTCAATGTTCCTCAAGTGCACGGATTGTAAAGCGTAGTAATTGAGGTGTTGATCCCACGACAAATTTGCTAAAACTAATTGAATCCTAACTTTGTCCAAGGTTGCAAAAATGTGAATTAAAATGAAAATAAAATTAAACAGAAAATTAAGCAATTGAGTATGAATTGATTGAAATTAAAATTTGAAGTTAACATAAATAAATCAAAATAGAGCACAACTATTTAAAAATTGAGATATCACACAAGACAAGATCAATCAATTATAAGAAGAAGGGATTCATTCTATCATCATTTTCTACCTTAATCACCTTTGATTCAATCAGTAACGATCCTAGATTTCCAAAGGGTTTGATTACTCTCTCTTAAGACCTAATCATTTAACCCTCATTAATATTCCCTAATTGAGTCTGAAATTCTAGATTTACAATCTCTCGATTAACAAAAATGGCTTAACATTTTGAACTAGCTCTTAAGCAATTTATCAAATAATCGAGTTCTCACATAAGGTCTCTCTTCGTGTGATTATCAATTTGATATTTATATGACCTACTATGTTGTTAACTCTCATTACCCAACCTAATCATATTACTATCGATTCAATCTCTCAATTTATTATCAAAGTATACACATTCACAAATATCACAATGCCCAAACATTTCATTGACATTAAAATCAATTAAGTCACAGAATGATTCAAGAATCAATTCTAAAATGTAGTTAGAACATCATTAACTACATATTGAACATCTTTAAACCCAAAGCATACATCAAGATGAAGTGAATAAATAAGAGGAAATAGAAAATAAATTGAGATGGTTGGGTTGGAGTGGATGGACAACAGTTGATGGTTCACATTGCTATTTTTAAGTTGAGTATGAAATTTTCATGTCATATGTTAGTTTTGTTTAGGTTTCCATGGTGTGAATCGTGTCAATGTGTCAATGGCTAGGACTTAATGGGATTAGTTTGACTTTGAACATAATATTTTAAGTGTAAAGGTTTATTAGCTTGTGAAATTCACGTTCTAAACATCTTTGGTTCAATATGCATGTTAATTAGGATATGAAGTTAGTTCATTCACCTTAGGAAATTTGCTACTTTCATTTATAATTTTAGGTTAATTAAATAAGTAGCATCATTAGTATCTTTTCATAAGGATGAATAGCTAAAGAAATGAGTTAGGTGATATAAAATGTAAAAAAAAGTGTGTATATCTTAAGCAAATAGCTATTTCGCTAGCTTTAGGGTAATGAATAGAGCTATTAGTGAGCTGAGAATGTGGTATAGTTGAGTAACTGTGGGACATTCATCATAAATACTTGCCTTGGCGTCAAAAGGCTATTATGACATTCTAACCAAGCCTTGTAATAAAACATGGCCAAGTTGAATAACTAGGGGACATTCATCACAAATTTTTGGCTTCACGTCAAAAGACTAGGTCAATGTCAAAGAAAATTAACCAAAAGAGTGTTTTGATAAATAAATCATACCGATCTTTGTGAATGGCAAGATTTTCCATTAAAAGCTACTTAGGGATAGTTACAATTTTGATTTACTAACTAATTATCAATGTGTGTGTGCAAGTGCTAAGGGTGACTGAATATGATGTTAAGGTCTTAATTAGTATGCATATTTAGTCCAACGTTGGCAATTGATTTCATAAGTTAATAAGTTATAACAACTTGAAGGATTATATTTACAGTCAAATTAGTTTTGTGAAGTTCAATGGCATTGTATCATTACTACATATATGTGTATATATATATATATATATATATATTTATTTATTTATTTATTTATTTATTCGGTGTGTTTGAGTTTGTTTTTTTTTTTTTTTGCTTAAGGACAAGCAAAAGTAAAATGTGGGGATGTTGATACTTATAATTTACATGATGTTTTAGTAGGTGTTTTAGTGTTTTTTTGGTGTTAATTAGATGATTTATGCATGTTTAGGTTTAGAATTATGTTAATGTGATTTTGTGTTTATATTTTAAGTTTTTTATAGTTTAGAACGTGATATTGAACTTTAATTTTATGTGTTTGAGGTGTTTTGATGTGTTTGATAATGTGTAAACTCAGATGAAGAAGATTTAAGGAAGTTGGAGAAAGCTTGGATAAAAGGAACAAGGTTACGGTAGTGATAGAATGTCTCCATCAAAGTCACGATCATGACAGAAGATGATCACACTAGGTGAACATCGTGACATACCTGTCATGTTCGTGACAGAAGTTCATTTTCAAGGATCACGATCATGACAACATTTTAAAAGATCACCATCGTGACATAGCGGTCACGATCGTGACAGGCGCAAGACAAATGCAAGGATCTGCTTCCATTTGCAATTTTTTAGGGTTGTTTTAAATTTTTTGGCCTAGGTAAAACCTAGTTTTTACCCTAAAAGGAAAAAGAACTATAAAAGAACATAAGATGACCTTAATTAGGAGAGCCTCCATTTTCCATTTTGAGAAAGAGCACAAGCAAGTATGGACCTTTTAAGAGATTTTACTTCCTAAAATAAAGAATGGTAAGTAAACCCTTAAGAATATGGTTTAAAAAGAAAAATGAGATTAATAATCAAGGACACAAATTTATTTAGGTGCATAAATTTTTTTTATAACTTTATGTTATAAAGAAGGAGCAAAAGTTCGTGAATAATAAGTACTCAAGGAACTTTTTCTTAGTTATTCTCACAAAGCATATAAAGTGTTTAATAGGAACATTTTTGTTATTAAAGATTTTTTATATATTGGTTTTAATCTAACCACATTGCCTCTAAGAATGTCTTGAAGATGCTAATGTAGGATATAGAGAAATTAGTCCTTAAAGAGAATAAGAATGATTACTAAGACTTTTCAAAGGAGCCAATTTTTGAACTAAGTGAGCGAGATAAGAAGGATGAGATGCTTCTAATAGATTGCAAATTCAAGAAGAATCATCTTCTAAATCATATTATAAGTGATATTCAGCAAAGGGTAATTATTAGTTCATGTTTTAGAAATATGTTACATCTTAAATTTATTTTTCAAATTGAATCTAAATCCTTAGTGATGAATGTTGGGTTTGCACTATAAATAAGGAATTGAACAATGTTTAAAATGTAGTGTGGATGTTAGTTTCTAGGAATTTTGACAATCTTTAAGGCATAGTGTGGACCTTAGTATTTAGACTTTGAGATTATAAATAAATTAAGGATATTAAGTTAAAATTTGATGGTGCACTACACCAATTGGCTAATAGTTTCACTAAAACAATAAATAAGGATAATTTTTGCATAATTAGAAGAGAAGTGTGTACAATTGATGGGAATTTTATATGACAAATATACTCTTGTATATTCAAACTCATTCTCAATTAATATTTAATTTATTAATTATATGTTTTTATATTTTAATTTGAGTTTTTGGTTTGGTCGGTAAGTCTTCAAGTCATCCTAGTTAATCAATATCAATGTGTGGTTGACTAGTGTTCTAAAAATCAATGAATTCCCACATCCAATGAGTTTGCAATAAGATTGGTGAATGAATGGTTGACCACAAGTTCCTATTGGTCGATCAATATAGAAATGACTAAAGCTTTCTACATCACACTCATGGCAGATTCTTCTTTATACTTCTTCATTCTTTCCAAATCCAAGGATTATCAAACTTTTCAAAAGCATCCCAAAAGCACTATGAACTCATTCACGACTTTGATAAGCTCATTCAAGCCATAAACATAAAATCTTTTAGCTTTGTTTAAAGGGTAAACCTTAACCCCCTTAAAATTAAGGCTTTTATAAAATTCTTGCTTTTTGATTCCTATTGATTCCTCAATCATATTATATTCATATTTTTGCAGCTTGTTATACACTTAATTCAGTCAAATTGAACATAATTTTTTTATTCCCAAATTACCATACATTAGGATTTAAATTAGGAATTTTCAAATTCTTGAAGCTTTGTCAAATTGATTTTTTATTAATGCGATTAAGTTATTTATAGAATCAATTGCTTAAATTTGTTATTAATTTTTTTTATTTGTGTTATGATCATAATTGATTATTGAAGATTAGGATTTTCTTGGGAATTGGGTTGATTTAGCAATTACGCCCAAAAATAATAGATCGACCACAAAATAAAAGATAAATAATTCACTTTCTTATTAGCAATCAAGTTATTGAAAAAGGATCATTTCAAAACATTGAAGAATTTAGGAATTTTTCAAATTAGGAATCATTCTAGGTCATTTTCATCAAATTGCATATTCTTTTCTTTATAAATTCTCTAAAAAATTTAAGATTAATAGCTTGATTAAATGATTAAATTTATCAATTTTGATACACTTCTTTCAAAATATCTTGATTTTTTAGTCTAACTTATGTAACCTAGTTTTTCATATATTATTACACAATAGTAGTTTATAATCGATTAAGAATGAAGATATTGATGCTGCACAACCTTATTAAAGTGATTTTTTTGTGACTTTAAATCATTAGTACCCATACTCATTTAGAACCTTTCTTAGCTAACTTCTTATCTCATTATCTAGTTTTCTTCATCTATTCTCATGATTAGAACCAGAGGGTCCCTCAATCCTGTGTTTAAAGTACATATTAGAGGTGGAACTAACCCTACTCCTAGGACTTGAGCAAGATCCCCTACAATCTCGTAGGACTTAATACATTGCTTGGATAAATGTTTTCTTTTAATGATTCCAAAAAAAGAGGAGAAATATTAGTGAAACTAGATTCAATGAAAGTAATGACATTCAAGAGGAGTGATTTTTCCTCATACTTAATGTAGTATTTTTATGCTCGTGTAAATTTATGTTATGTTTAAGTTAATTTATATGTTTGGACTTTTTTTTTTACATTTGATATTGAATATCTCTTTTTTTCTTGATACTGAATTATGTTTTATTCATGAATGAAGGGGATCTAATCATTATCCTAATTATGAGATTAATTTTATCGTCACTCTCTGATATCATAAATATTTTATCATCATAAAAAAGAGGGCGATTTTTTAACCAAGGGAAGTTTCAATCAATATTTTAATGATAACAAATATAAGTATTAGTAATAAATGTATTATTTTAATAAGAAGTAATATAAGAACATGATGTAGCCATAACTCAAGAAGATAATTCGTGAAATTGATAAAAAAAAGACAAAGTTTGCAATCTTTGAAGTGAATATCGAGTCAAGAATAAAAGAAGATCCAGGCACATCAAGGTCATTCTATATCATATAATGATAATTGTAATCTTATTTAGTCACTTTGAGAATCTTAAAGGTTCAGCATACATAGCCACATCTTCTTACTGCATTACACGAGTCTTTTCATTCATTATGAGGTAATAAGCATTTCTTTTTTTTTTAAAGCGTCTTAATCTTTCAAATACTATTTAGCAGACATTTTGAAAGCTTTTAATTATAATTGTATCAACAAACTAAGTTGAATATTTTAATTTGTTAAAATCATGAATTTAGGGGGATTGGATGACTAATATAGATTAAAATGTAACAAGTTGTTTATTAATATATTATTCGATTAGTATGGTGATGTGGTCAACAAATGTCCCTTTAAGGGATATATTGGTCAATCAATATACAAAGAATAGTGAATATTGTGCATTTAATGCACATTAGTTGACTTGTATAACCTAGTGTTTTGAAACTAGCTAATGTAACGACTTGTTTTTAGCTCCAACAGCTAGTAAGGGTCCCAAAATCATATAATTACATTTTTTCTTATTAGTTCTTACATAGGAAAGTATATTTATGTCAAATACACATATCTCCAAGTTTTAGCAAGCATTTGAGCATTCTTCAACTTATATTTAAGTGAGTGAGCCTATTTGGTTTTATCCAAATAATAATATGAGATATTTGAGCTAAAACCTTCAACTGGGTTTTATCTTTTGTACTTGGGAGTGTTTTAAGTGGCATTAAGGTTTCTCTTTACTATTAAGGACAATTGTATAAGGTTTTCTCTTTTCTAACAAAAAATTGCACAAAAGTTATAATTCACCTTGAAAGGAGAGTTGTAGTAGAATTATAAAAAAAGAGTTTTGGGAATCGATGTAAGAAAAGGTTGTTTATTAAAACATTATAAATCAGTTTGTGTTTCTCTTCTCTTACCCTTTTTATATTATTTCTTAAACATATTGGTAAAATTTATTATTTTATATTATATATTCTTCTTTTATAAATTATGCTCATTAGCATACTAAGATAATCAATATTTCAATTGAAATTTACCAACATCCAATTCATCCCCTCTAGGTGCCATTCGAGACTACACAAACAAATTTCAATGTCGGGTTAATTTAGAGCTAATAAATTAAAATTCAAAGTTTACAATTATTTAAGTAATAATGAATTAAACTAAACTAACCAAAATTTCAAAATTTACAATTATTTAAGAAACTACTAAAAATTTTACAAAAAATGTTTAATTTATATTAAAAAACCCCTTACAATGAAGAAATTAGGGTAAAAAACAATATGTTGTTAAGAATTCCTTCCTTAAATGTTAACTCATTATTGTCACTAATTTTCATTTACAAAGATAGAAAAGTAAAATATGCTTCAATTTATTAGGAATAATAATATTAAAGATACTAGATGTTCCATTCTAATGAGAATTTCAAAAAATTTACATAATACAAGAACTTTGAACTTTTAACATTTGAATGAAAAACATGGCTATATGAACTCGCCTATTAACATGGCCATATAAAAAGTAGCATAATAATATGAACCTAATAAATTGATTAATATGGCCATAGTAAAATCTGTTTTTATATCTGCTTCTTAAAATCAAACACGGCTATAAACATAAGCTTATTGTTAGCTATGTATAAAAAAATACAACTCATAAAATACCTATGTTTCAAGTTATGTGACATGCCTATGTTTTAAGCCATATGTTGCAAGTAAACCAAAGCCCATAATGGGCTAACAAAAACCATATTATTAGGTATGTAAAGAAAAACATGATATATAACACACTTATGTTCCAAGTCATATGTGGTAAGCCAACCTGCCTATATGCCTGTAGCGCAATGTAGTCATTAAAATAGTGTATTATTAATATGTAAGAATGACCATGATAAGTAAAACCTTCACTTTAATATAAGAATATCATGATTAAGTACATTCAATATTATACCTTAATATATATGATACAATAATTCCATAAATTAAATACTACTCTTATGTATAAAAATATCATCGCTTATAACAACTAAGTGATACATTTACTTTAATATGAGAATACAATAATTGAGCATAAAATTCCATACCTTAATATATACAATGCCACAAATTCATACATACAATGTCACTCCTGTTTGCAAAAATATCATTGTTCATAATAAATAAGTAACATATTCGCTTCAATATGAGAATATTATGATTGAGTATAAAATATATCATACATCAATTCATACAACACCACATCTCAATACATTCTGTAACATCTCGTTCTCATATAACGGGTTGAACCATAGAAACGGGTACACGTGAGATCAATCGAGAAATTAGGAAAAACACATCTCATGCTCATGCATTTGTGAACAGTGA
>JANQBM010800251.1:0-14270 GCA_025594535.1 Erythroxylum domingense | reverse complement strand
CGATAAATTAAAACTTCAAATTAAACATTTTATCAAAATTACATATTCAAATTCTCAAATTAACACAACAATTACAACAATTAAGTAAGATTTCATAACCAAACATTCATGCCTAACACTAAAAACATGCTTTTTTTTAGTAGAAATAATACGCACATAAGAGAGTTTACCTCAAATAATATACGATGAGTAAGACAACAATCAAAAAATGCCTGGAAAATGTGAGAGGAGTCAAAAAATAGAAGACGGAATGGTTTGCGAGGAGAGAAGAGAAATGAGGGCGCGAGGGGGAGGGGGGTCGACTCCCGACTTAAAGGCGCTGGATTACCGACGGAACATAACATTCCGTCGGTAATCACGACGCAACTGCCGACAGTTACCGACGGACACATAACATTCTGTCGGTAAAAGAGCGGCAATTTAGTATGGTGAAACTCAAATACCGATGAAACACAAATTTTTTCAGTAATCTAGGTTTCCCTGTCGACAGTTACCGACGGATAGACAACATTT
This sequence comes from Erythroxylum domingense, assembly GCA_025594535.1. NCBI lineage: Eukaryota > Viridiplantae > Streptophyta > Magnoliopsida > Malpighiales > Erythroxylaceae > Erythroxylum > Erythroxylum domingense. The sequence goes on along the minus strand of JANQBM010800251.1, from coordinate 13,757 downwards.
TGTCGATAAAAGAGCGGCATTTTAATATGGTAGAAACTTAAATCCTGACGGAACATAAATTCCATCGGTAATCTAGGGTTATCTCAACAAATCGTCGACCCAAGATGCCGACAGTTACCGACGAAAACTTGATTCCGTCAGTGATTAATGCTTATCATCTCGTCTTCATCGGAACGACGACGTTTGTTAATAAGTTACCAACGGGAGGCTTGATTCGTTGGTAAAAAATTACCAGATATCGCGACAGAATAGGGCTTCCATTGATAAATTAAAATTTTGTACCGACGGTAAGTTAAACGTCGGTAAAGCGGGGAAGCAAACCAATCGCGGGAGTAATTCCCACATTTATTACCGACGAAATATGTTATTCCATCGGTATATATACCGACGGTAACTTGTCCGTCGGTAGGCATCCGAAGTAATTAAATTGCAGGAATAGTTCCCACATTTTGTTCCGATGCCATAAGTTTTGGTGTCTTTATATGTCATCGGAGATTTTGCGCAAAATTCTTCCCTCCAGTTTTGCCGACGAATTTGTGGTTCCATCGCTAAACACACCGTATGTTCCGAAGGAATATAAGTTTCCGTCAAAAATATTCCAACGCTATTAAGTGATTTTCTTGTAGTGAACATGGTGTGTATTGCCAAATTTAAGTAGACCACGATCGTGACTCATAGGCCATGATTGTTATAGAAGGCACGAATAGGTACATAAGTGAGTTATTCACTTATGTACACAAGGTTTTACCCCTTCTAATACACATTTGTGAGACCATAAGGGCTCTAGAAGAGTTTTAGAGTGAGAAAGAGATCTCAAGAACCTTGTTCTTGCAATTTATGCAATTGTTGCATGAATCAAAGTGGATCCAACAAGGTTCTTGATTTATCTTCCATCATTTTAAGCATCTATTATAACTCATCTAGTTCGGTGCTCCAATCACCCTTATACATTGTTTCTTCATCTTCATTGCGTATTCCTGGGTGATCAAGAAAGGGTTTGGTATTTGTAACATCCCAAACAAGGAGAAGAAATAAGAAAGGAGGAGAAACATAAGGTAAAAGGTTTTATATTTCATGTTCTTTTACATATTCATGCATCCAAGTTAGATTCTGTGGTTTTTGGGTTGTCATGGTGTCGAAATATTGGTTCTAACTCTTCCTCTGCATTCACACGCATGTGATTCATACATCCATAACAAACCCAATAGGGGTATCAGAGCAAGTTGATGAATTTAATAGATGATGCATTGAACATGTGCAAAGTGTTTGTTGGGTTGTGACTGACATACATATTGATTTGGAAAAATTTGTGTAAAATGTAGAAAAAATATTTTTTTGATTTTCTTTCTAGAAATGTTTATAAGATGTTATATTGTGTTTTTGTCAAATGAAATTGCAATTAAATGTCATTTGTTATTTTATTTAGAGTTAATATCCACACTATTCATTTGAAATTTTCTTCTTAATTGTAGAAATATTATTTTTCTAATTTTCTTTCACAAAAATGTTTATAAGATTTTATTTTATGTTTTTGTAAAAATAAAATGCAATTCAATGTCATTTTCTATTTTATTACGAATTTAGTTTCAACCTTATGCATGTATGTAGTTTTGGAAATTCTGGAAATATGATGAACATGCATGCATGTAAATTCTATATTAATTTTTGTAAAAATTGTTTCTATAAATTTTATGCATGAACATGCAAGATGAGATGTTGCCACATGTATGAGATACACGACACTTGTTGTTAAAGTGATTATCTTATGCATGCAAGATGTAATGTTTTACTAATGTTAGAACTAACATGACAAGTGTCATATACATGTGATCTGCTGGCTTATTCCAATTTTTAATAAATAAATCCTAGGAAATATTTTCTGAAATTTTTTATTAGACACATTTAAAATGTTTATAAGACTCTGGAATTTTTCCGGAATTAAGTGAATTTGATTCAATTAATAAATAAAGTCAAAGTCAACATTGGTCAATTTTTTGAAAGTTGATGGAGTTGACTTACTTAATGACTTATAATGTATGTATTTCGGTTATAAGACCTAAATAAGTTCTTATCTGATAAGAAATGTATTATTTTTATGGTAATAGCATGCTTAATACATGTGCTTGAAATTAGGATTCCGGAAAATTTTTCAAACATCAAATCAGTCCCTTTAGTGTCTAATAGGTTAACTTATTTATCTTGACGATTTTGGGAGTCAAGATAATTTTGGCATGTGCCGAAATTGTTTAGATAAATTGGAGATGACCTAGGGATATTATAAATAACCAATTGATGTACAGGAATCTTGGAAACCTTAGAGATTAATTTAGAATTAATCCAAGTAGGGTATAGCATTTCTAGTGTGACTAGATAAAGGCTTATAAACTAAGATTAAAGAGTTTAATCTAGACATCGAAATAATTAACTTTTAGGGTTCCTAATCGAATCACATTCATAGTTCGGATTAGCCAAGACTAACACTAGTATCCGATTAGGTTTAAGAAGTGAATCGAATCACAAAGTTTAAATACATAATCAAGTCACAACCTAAATTAAACCTCCTTTGTGTGATACATGTGTTAGATGCAATTTTACGGGTAGTTATGGATATAGGCTCAATTTAATTGAGTTGTCCATAATTTGAATGTATATATGTGGTATACATAATCGAGATCAACCAAGTATTGATGAGACCAAAGGAAAAATCCCTCAAATGAATGTTAGGACTTATGCTTTCCATTGATATGGCGAAAACCAAAGTTTTTTTAGAGTTAGGTTGTTGGGCAAACCCAATCCCGCTCTACAAGAATATGTTCAAACTATGGAAATTAGATTTTTGGATTAATGGGTTGACTCTGATTTGAAGTGTTGACTTGTTGGGTAAATCCAAGGTCAATGTGGATAGAAACAAAGTTGGGTTATATACATGGGATGTATACGATTCAATAGTTGATAGCCCAATGAGGGTGATAAATCAACAGTTGATGGCATAAGTTGATAGTTGCATAACTGAATGCAATTGGTATGAATGGTACCTACCGATTGACCTAAAGTGGCTTGTTGGGCAAATCTAAGGTCATTCTTAGTGATATCGGATATCGACCCATTAAGAAAACTATAAGTTTTCTAGAATTCGTAGTGAGGGATATGGATTTGAATTAGAATAATGTCCTTATCAATATGCATTAATGTACATTCCAACACTTTCTTTTGTTCTTCTAGGCTATTGAATTACACAATGTCTTCTAGTGTGGACTTACGCTCCATGTTAGATTCCAACAAACTCACGGGACCAAACTTCTTGGATTGGCTGTGGAATTTGAGAATTGTTTTCAAATTTGAAAAATTAGGATATGTACTAGATGAACCACTTCCCGATCCCCCTGCTGTTGATGCATTTGATGAAGAACAGAAAGCTTATAAGAAGCTACTGGACGATAGTGAGTTAGCTAGCTGTATAATGCTGACCTCTATGTCACTAGAACTATAGAAGTAGCATGAGGCTATGGATGCTCATACCATAGGCTACCATCTAAGGAACTATTTGATGAGCAAGCTTGGTCTAAAAGGTTCGAAACTTCGAGGTTGCTTTTCCATTCTAAGATGGTTGTGGGATTATCTCCAGTACAGTATATGGTAAAGATGAATGGATATATTAAGGGATTAGCCAGTTTGGGCTTCATAATGGATCATGAATTAAGTATAGACTTAATTTTGACTGGTTTGACTGATAGTTATTCGCAGTTTATACTTAATTATCGGATGAACCAAATATCCACAATGATACCTGAGCTGATTAATCTGCTCAAAACAGCTGATCAGACTATCAAGAAAGACATTAAGGCTGTGATGCTAGTGGACTCTGCTTCTGATTCTAGAAAGAAGAACCAAAAAAAGAAGAACTCTAAAAAGCCAATGGGAGGTGTAGCTAAGAAGAAGGCGAATGAGACATCACCAAAGGAGATATGCTTCCATTGCAATAAGGAAGGACATTGGAAGAGGAACTGCAAAGCTTATCTGGAGTTACTAAAGTAGAAGAAGGGATTAAATGCCCCACCATCTACTTCAGGTATGATATTTGTCATTGAGGTTAATACTATTTATGATAATAACATTTGGGTATTAGATATTGGATGTGGCTCACACATATGTGTTGATATACAGGGTCTCAGGGATAGTAGACCGCTCAAGAAAAGAGAGATAGACCTACGAGTGTCAAATGGAGTAAGAGTTGTTGCATTAGCCGTAGGGTTATATGATTTGTATCTTCCTAGTAGGCTAGAGTTAGTTTTGGAAAATTGTTCTTACGTACCTGTTGTGACTAAAAACATTGTATCAATTTCATGTCCTAATAAAGCAAGATTTCATTTAACCTTTTCAAGGAATGGTGTTCAATTAAATTGAATGAAATGTTGTATGGTACTGCTACATTGTGCAGTGGAATTTACATATTATATATGTCCAATCTAATTTTAAATATCAATGACAATAAAACACAAAAATGAGATAACTTAAAATCATCTTACTTAGCTTTGTCGACTTAGCCATATAAGTGAGAAATATAGGATTAAGCTACAGAAGAATAGTAGCCTAGGTTTATTTGATTATGAATCATATGACACATGTGATTCTTACTTGTTAAGAAAGATGACTAAATTACCTTTTAAAGGAAAGGGTGAACGAATGAATGGGTTATTAAACCTACTACATTCTGATGTATGTGGTCTAATGTCCATTCATGCCATAGATGGTTTTGTGTACTTCATTACTTTTATCGATGATTATTCATGATATAGGTATGTGTATCTAATGAGATACAAGTTTGAAGCATTTGAAATGCTCAAACAATTTAGACATGAAGTAGAGAAATAACTCGGTAGAAGTATTAAGACACTTCGATCAAATCGAGGTAGTGAATAATTAAATGAGAAATTTCTAACTTATCTCGGAGATAATGGGATAGTATCCCAGTGGACTCCACCTTACACACCATAATATAATGGTGTGACTGACAGGAGAAACTGAACCTTGTTAGACATGGTAAGGTTTATGATGGGCTTAGCAGATCTTCTGAAATCCTTTTGAAGATATGCACTCAAAACTGTTGTTTATGTGACAAACAGAGTCCCTTCAAAAGTAGTTGAAGTTACTCTATATGAGATATGGACTAACAAAAGGCCTTATCTTTCTCATATGGCAGTTCGAGGTTATCCGGCTTACATGAAGCGGATTTAATTAGACAAGCTTGAAGAGAAATCTGATAAATGTCTGTTTATAGGATATCCTAAGGAAACAATTGGATATCAGTTCTATAATGCTTTAAAGAAAAAGGCCTTTGTCTCAAAGCATACTATCTTTTTAGAGAAAAGGTTTCTTTTAAGAGAAGACAGTGGGAGCAAAGTTGAACTTGATGAAGTTCATGATGCTTAAATAGACACAAATCCATTGCCTAAATCCGAAATTGCTGTTCATAGAGATGAGACAATAGTTGAACCTTCTGACACATAAAATTTTTATGCATCAAGTAGGATACACAATATTCTAGAGAGATATGGATTTCTCTTAAGCAAGAAAATGACGTATTGCTCATAGAGGACGATGAGCCTACAAATTATGAAGAGGCTCTAAAGTGTTCAAAATCTGAAAAATGTCTTCAAGCCATGAAGTCTTAAATGGATTTCATATATGAAAATCAAGTATGGACTTTGGTTGACCTACCTGAAGGGTTAAAACCTATACAGTGCAAGTAGATTTTCAAGAAGAAAATCGACATGAAAGATAATGTGATTACCTATAAAGCAAGGCTAGTCGCTAAAGATTATCGTCAAAGATAAGGGGTTAACTAAGACGAGACATTTAGCCTCGTATCTATGCTTAAATCCATTAGAATACTCCTAGCCATTGCTGTTCATTATGATTATTAAATATGGCAGATGGATATGAAGACGGCTTTCCAAAATGGAAACCTAGTTAAGGATGTATATATGATACAAACTGAGGGCTTCGTATCTAGAGATGGGAGAAAGGTATGCAAGCTTCAGAAATCCATTCATGGATTGACGTAAGCATCTAGGAGTTGGAACATCAAATTTGATGAGACAATCAAAGAGTTTGATTTCTCACAAAATCCTGAAGAACCTTGTGTGTATAAGAAGGCTAGTGGAAGCACTATCATATTCCTTGTGTTATATATGGATGACATATCATTGATAAGAAATGATGTCTCAAGTTTATAATTAGTCAAAATTTGGTTGTCCAAGAATTTTTCCGTGAAAGACCTTGGAGAAGCAATTTATATATTGGGAATAAAGATTTATAGAGATAGATCAAGGAAGTTGCTAGTTCTTTCATAGTCAACATATATAGATAAAGTGCTAAATAGGTTTAGCATGGAGTAGTTCAAAAGAGGGTTTCTTCCCATGAATCATGGGATAAAACTCTCGAAATTGATGTTTCCCAAGACATAAGATGAGAGGACTCGCATGAGTATGATTCCACATACTTCAGCAGTAGGATCAATCATGTATGTTATGTTATATACAAGACCCAACATATCGTATGCTCTAAGTGTTACGAGTAGATATCAATCGGATCCTTGTAAGGGACAGATGTCAGTTTTCAATCTGACCAGGATGACTCCAAATCCCAGTTAGGTTATGTTTTCACACTGAATGATGGAGCAATCAGTTGGAAGAGTTCATAATAAGAGACGATTACACATTCGATGACCGAGTTAGAGTACATTGCAGCTGCGAAAGTGAAAAAAGAAACTATTTGGATCAAGAAGCTTGTCATGGAACTTGGAGTGGTTCCGAGCATAATAGATCCAATATTGTTGTATTGTGACAACAATGAGGCTATAGCTCAAGCCAAGGAACCAAGGTCTCATCAGGGGTCTAAGCACGTACTTAGGAGATATCACCTAATCAGGGAGATAATTGATAAAAGCGATGTGAAGATAGAGAGAGTGCCCACAGATCATAACATCTCTGATCCTTTAACTAAGCGACTTCCTCAAACAAATTTTGATTCTTGTGTACTCATCTATGGTATTAGATATAAAGGCAATTGGCTTTAATGCAAGTGGGATATTATTAGAGTAGTGCTCTAAAGGCAATCACCTTTAACACTTTTGTGCAAATTTTATTTTGATTAATAAAGCGAAAGGAATTTTTCATTTATTTGATATTCGTTTATATATGAATTGATATTGATCTTAAATGGAATTAATGAAGTTCGTAATATAAAACATAGTATGAAGGAAATCATGATGAGATCATGATAATGAGATTCCTATCATATGCAATTATATTAGTATCTAAATAATCCCTAGTCATAGGATTAATAAGACAGGACATTATTAATCCAGACAGAATAGCACATATTATACTCCTTATTTGATCAAATAGTGGATCTTACAAACTGTAAGTATAAGTTATTTGGAGTTAACATATGGATGCTTATTAAAAGTAATAAGTACATCGGATGACCCGCTATGAGATTATCATATGGTTGATCTATCGAATGTCAACGATTAATCTCATCATAGCAATGCTGCAAATATCCTTGAGTACCGTTATCTTGGATATTAATCCTATGCTTTGACATCATTCCTTGTTACCTCAAGACGAGGTCTCTCTTAGGGGTGATTAGGCACAGTTGTTAGCATTTAAAGGTAATTGGGTAACCAATAAATGACTCACCACTCTTGATAGAAGGATATGATACCCATGGCCTCTTGTCGGGGTCATTTCTCGGGAGTCTATGGCTAAAGCAGTTATGTGTCATAAAGAGAGACTTCAATGACACATAAGAGTAACGAGATCCTAGGATAAGAACTAACATCACTTGGACCAGATATGATCTGATGAATCTAGTTAGAGTTGACACATAGCCTATACTTCGAACCAAGTGGGGTATAGTATGGTGAAAGGATGAATTACACAGTAATTGCTTGTGGAAAGGTTTATAAGTTAGATAATTAACTATCGAAGAGTTCATGTGTTAATCCACTTATATTTTGGCAAATTGACATCATAAAACCCTTCATGATTTAATTGAATTAAGAGTTAATTTAAGCGCCTAAAATAACCAGGAACCTAAAGGTCACATGCATAAAAGATCAGATGAAAAACATGGTATGTATGGTCAAATTTAAGCAGACCACAATCGTGACTTATAGGTCACGATCATGAATGAAGGTGAGCCAAGCCACAATTATGGCCTTCTTGGCCACGATCGTGATAGAGGGCACGAATGGGTACATAAGTGAGGGATGAATGATACATATGTGAGTTCTTCACTTATGTACACAAGGTTTTACCCATTCTAACACACATAAGTAAGACCATAAAGGCTATAGAGGAGTTCTTGAGTGACAGAGAGGTATTAAGAATCTTGTTTTATGCAATTATTGGTTGAATCAAAGTGAATGCATCAAGGTTCTTAATCTATCTTCTGTCACTTTCAGCATCTACTAGAAATCATCTAGTTTGGTGCTCAAATCACCCTTATATGTTGTTTATTCATCTTCTTTGCATGTTCTTAGGCGATTAAGGAAGGGTTTGGTGTTTACAACAACCCAAATAAGGAGAAGAAATAAGAAAGGAGGAGAAACATAGGGTAAAAAGGTTTTATATTTCATGTTCTTTTACATATCCATGCATGCATGTTAGATTATGTGGTTTTCAGGTTGTTATGGAATATTCTGACACTTTCATGACATTTGCATCCATGTGGTGCATGCATCTATGACAAACACAACAGTGATATCAAAGCATGTTTATGCATGTAATAGATGATGTATTGAGTATGTGCAAAATGTTTGATTGGTTATGACTGACATACTTATTGATTTTGAATAATTCGTGTAAAATGTAGAATTTTTTTTTCTGATTTTCCTTCTCATAAATGTTTATAAGATGTTATTTTATGTTTATGTTAAAGAAAATTACAATTGGATTTCATTTTATATTTTATTTCGAATTAATATCCAGACTGTTCATATGTTGATTTCTGGGAATTTCTGGAAAATTGAATGCATATGCTGATTTTAAAATTTTCATTTTAATTCTATAATTTTTTTATTTTCTTTCACAGAAATGTTTATAAGTTGTTATCTTATGTTTTTACAAAAATAAAATGCAATTGAATGTCATTTGCAATTTTATTACGAATTTAGTTTCAACATTATGCATATATGAAGTTCTGGAAATTCTGGAAATGAGATGAACATGCATACATGTAAATTTTATAGTAATTTTTATAAAAAAATTTTATAAATTTTATACATGCACATGTAAGATGAGATGTTGCCACGTGTATAAGATGTATGACACTTGTTTTTAAGGTGATTATCTTATGCATGCATGATGTAATGTTTGACTACTGTTAGAAGTAACATGACAAATATCATACACATGTGATGTGCTTGCTTATTCCAATTTTTTAATAAATCAATCCTAGGAAATAGTTTCTGAATTTTTTATTAGACACATTTATAATGTGTATAAGACTCTAGAAATTTTCCAAAGTTAATTGAATTTGATTAAGTTAGTAAATAAAGTCAAAATCAATATTTGTCAACTTTTTGAAAGTTGATGGAGTTGACTTACTTAAGAAAACTATAAGTTTTCTCAAATTCATGGTGAGGGCTATAGATTTGAATTAGAATAATGGGACCTATAATGCATGTGATTAAAGTCCTTATTGATATGCATTAATGTACATTCCAACACTTTCTCTCGTTCTTCTAGATTATTGAATCGCACGATATCTTTTAGTGTGAAATTACGCTCCCTGTTAGATTCCAACAAAATCACGGGACTAAACTTCTTGAATTGGCTACAGAATTTGAGAATTGTTTTCAAATCTAAAAAACTAGGATATGTCTTGGATGAACCACTTCCCAATCCCCTGATGTTGATGCATCTGATGAAGATTAGAAAGCTTATAAGAAGCTACTGGATGTTAGTGAGTTAGCTACCTATATAATATTGGCCTCTATGTCACCAGAACTGCAAAAGCAGTATGAGGCTATAGATGCTCATACCATAGTTTACCATCTAAGGGAACTGTTTGATGATCAAGCTCAATCTGAAAGGTTCAAGACCTCGAGATTACTTTCCCATTCTAAGATGGATGAAGGATCATCTCCAGTGCAGTTTATGCTGAACATGAATGGATATATTGAGAGATTAGCCAGTTTGGGCTTCATCATGTTTCATGAATTAAGTATAGACTCAATTTTGACTGGTTTGACTGATATTTATTCATAGTTTGTGCTTAACTATTGGATAAACCAAATATCCATAACGATACCTGAGCTGATTAATCTACTCAAAATAGCTTAGCAAACTATCAAGAAAGACAGTAAGGTTGTGATGCTGGTAGACTCTGCTTCTGGTTCTCAAAAGAAGAATCAAAAGAAGAAGAAGTCCAAGAAGCCAATGGGAAGTGTAGCCAAGAAGAAGGCGAAGGAGACAACACCAAAGGGGATATGCTTCCATTGCAATAAGGAAGGACATTGGAAGAGGAATTGCAAAGCTTATCTAGAGTCACTGAAGCAGAAGAAGGCATTAGATGCCCCACCATCTACTACAAGTATGATATTTGTCATTGAGGTTAATACTATTTCTGATCATAACATTTGGGTATTAGATACCGGATATGGCTCACACATATATGTTGATATGTAGGGTCTCAGGGATAGTGAACTAATCAAGAAGGGGGAGATGGACCTATGTGTGGGAAATAGAGCAAGAGTTGCTGCATTTGCCTTAGGGATATATGTTTTGTATCTTCCTCGTGGGCTAGAGTTAGTGTTAAAAAATCGCTCTTATGTATTCGTTGTGACTAAAACATCGTATCCGTTTCTTGTCTTAATAAAGCAGGATTTCATTTAACTTTTTCAAGCATTGTTGTTCAATTAAGTTGAATGAGATGTTGTATGATACTGCTACATTGTGCAATAAAATTTACATATTAGATATGTCCAATCCAATTTTAAATATCAATGAGAATAAAAGAAAAAACAAGATAATTTAAAATCATCTTACTTATGGCATTATCGAATTAGACATATAAGTGAGAAATGCATGATTAAGCTACAAAAGAATGGTAGCCTAAGGTCATTTGATTATGAATCATATGATACATATGAATCATGCTTGTTAGGCAAGATGAATAAGTTACCTTTTAAAAGAAAGGGTGAACAAATGAATGGGTTGTTAAACCTAGGACATTCTGATGTATGTAGTCCAATGTCCATTCATGCAAGAGGTGGTTTTGTGTACTTCATTAATTTTATCGATGATTATTCCCGATATGGGTATATGTATCTAATAAGATACAAGTCTGAAGCGTTTGAAATGTTCAAACAATTTAGACAGGAAGTAGAGAAACAACTCGGTAGAAGTATTAAGACACTTCGATCATATCAAAGTGGTGAATAATTAAATATGAAATTTCTAATTTATCTCAGAGATAATGGGATAATATCCTAATGGAATCCACCTTACACACCATAACATAATGGTGTGGCTGACAGGAGAAACTGAACCTTGTTAGATAGGGTAAGGTCTATGATGGGCTTAGTATCGAAATCCTTTTAGGGTTATGCACTCGAGATTGCTATTTATATGACAAACAGAGTCCCTTCAAAGGTAGTTGAAGTTACTCCATATGAGATATAGACCAACAAAAGGCCCTATCTTTCTCATATGAAAGTTTAGGGGTGTCTGGCTTATATAAAGCGGATTCAATCAAACAAGGTTGAAGTGAAATCTAATAAATGTCTATTTATAAGATATCCTAAGGAAACAATTAGATATCAGTTCTATAATTCTTTAGAGCAAAAGGTGTTTGTCTCAAAGCATGCTGTCTTTTTAGAGAAAAAGTTTCTTTTAAGAGAAGACGATGAGAGCAAAGTTGTACTTGATGAAGTTCATGATGCTCAAACAGATGTAACTCAATTGTCTGAACTCGAAATTTTTGTTCACAAAGATGAGACAATAGTTAAACCTCTTGAAACACAAAATATTCATATGTCAAGTAGGATAGGCAATGTTCTAGGGAGATATGGATTTCTCTTAAGCGAACAGAATGATGTATTATTTATAGAGGACCATGAGCCTACAACCTATAAAGAGGCTCTGAAGAGTTCAAAATCTGAAAAATGGCTTCAAGCCATGAAGTCTGAAATGGATTCCATGTATGAATATCAAGTATGGACTTTGTTTGACCCACTCGAAGGGTTAAAACCTATAGGGTGCAAGTGGATTTTTAAGAAAAAAATCGACATGGAAGGTAATGTGATTATTTATAAAGCGAGGCTAGTCACTAAAGATTATTGTTAAAGACAAGGGGTTGACTATGATGAGATATTTAGTCCCATAGCTATGCTTAAATCCATTAAAATACTCTTAGCTATTACTACTCATTATGATTATGAAATATGGCAGATGGATGTGAAGACGACTTTCCTAAATGGAAACCTAATTGAGGATTTATATATGATACAACCTAAGGGCTTCGTATTTAGAGACGGGATAAAGGTATACAAGCTTTATAAATCCATTCATGGATTAACGCAAGCATCTAGGAGTTGGAACATCAAATTTGATGAGACAATTAAATAGTTTGGTTTCTAAAAAAATCCTGATGAACCTTATGTGTACAAGAAGGTTAGTGGAAGCGCTATCATATTCCTTATGTTATATATGGATGACATATCATTGATGGGAAATGATGTCTCAAGTTTATAATCAGTTAAAATTTGGTTGTCCCAGAATTTTTCCATGAAAGACCTTGGAGAAGCTACTTATATATTGGGAACAAAGATTTATAGAGATAAATCAAGGAAGTCACTAGGTCTTTCACAGTCAACATACATAAAGAAAGTGCTAAATAGGTTTAGCATGGAGTAGTCTAAGAGATGGTTTCTTCCCATGAATCATGGGATAAAACTCTCAAAATTTATGTGTCCCAAGATACAAGATGAGAGGACTCATATGAGTATGATCCCATATGCTTTTGCAGTAGGATCAATCATGTATGTATGTTATATACAAGACCCGATATATTGTATGTTTTAAGTGTTATGAGTAGATATCAATCGGATCCTAGTGAGGGACAGATGCCTATTTTCAATGTGACTAGGATGACTCCAAATCCTAGTCAAGTTATGTTTTCACAATGAATGGTGGAGCAGTCAGTTAGAAAAGTTTCAAATAAGAGATGACTATATATTCAAAAATCGAGTCAGAGTACATTGCAGCTGTGGTAGTGGTAAAAGAAGTTGTTTAGATCAAGAATTTGTCATGGAACTTGGAGTGGTTCCGAGCATAATAAACCCAATATTGTTTTACTGTGATAATAATAAGGCTATAGCTCAAGCTAAGAAACTAGGGTCTCATCAGAGGTCCAAACACGTACTCAGGACATATCACCTAATCAGGGAGATAATTGATAGAGGTGATCTGAAGATAGAGAGAGTGCCCATATATTAGAACAGCAATGATCCTTTGACTAAGTCACTTGCTTAAATAAAATTGGATTCTTGTGTACTCCCCTTTAGTATTAGATACAAAGGCGTTTGACATTAATATAAGTGGGATATTGTTAGAGTAGTGCTCTAAAGACAATCACCTTTAGCACTTTTGTACAAACTTTATTTTGATTAATAAAGCGAAAGGAATTTTTCATTCATTTGATATTTGTTTATATATGAATTAATGTTGATTTTAAATCAAATTAAT
>JANQBM010798764.1:0-14279 GCA_025594535.1 Erythroxylum domingense | reverse complement strand
CTGATTAAGGTTGGATGCCGCGGTATCACCCGCAAACACATGCCGCAGTATCACCTGCAAACACCTACGGGTGGGGTGTGGGGTCCAACACTTTTAAAGTTAAATTTAGGAGGCATGGACTTTTAGAGCTCTTTATAATATCTTTAAGTTTTCATATATATGAATTATGGAGAGAGAAAAATTAGGATCTTTTGACATAAGGTTACTAAATTGGAGACCTAGCACTTAATATAAGAAATTGGAAAAGAAGGGTAACTCTGGCAAGAGTAAGTCACCAACAAATGAGTCAAGAAATGAATAACTTTTTATTTGTATAACACTAAAACACATATTCAATAATAAAAAGTCTAAAGAAATTATTTTGCATTATGTACTTAAATTGTAAATGTTTAGTAGATTCCTTTAAGATGATTTTTCTTTGGAAACTATGTAATTTCACTAACAAAAATGCAGTGGTACACCAAGATGATTTATAGAGATTCATTTTGAGGTTGGCCTCTCATCTCTAAGATATAACCACCACTAGTCTGATTAAAATATTTTAATTATAAAGATTTGAAAGTTTTAATCATAATTGCAAGGTGTAGTGGTAGCTATTATTAACAAGTACGGTTAGATCCCATAAGGACTATAAGTACTAGTATTAATCCTTTTTCTATTATCTAACCACCGAATTAGGTTGTGAATTTATTTGAAAAATAGAAAAAACTAAACTAAAGTTGACCTAATAATTGACTCAGATAAAGAAAATACTATGAATAGTCAATATAAAATAATTAGTACCTAAGTGATGAATCCGCCAAAGATATTTTAGACATTAACCTTTTATCATACAATTAAATTATTGATTATTGGATCGTGGAAATTCCTATCTTATTTTAACATCTTACTTAAGATCATTAACAACTAACCCTTGGTTGATTAACTAAAATCTCTTCCTAGTTAAAACCACTAAGATTGCATTATTAATTCGTGAATTTTACTGTTAGGTTTAACCCCAATTTAGAGGATTTTTGTTAACCTATCTCTAGGTTTGCATGTATCTCCTTCCAATTAGGGTAGATCTATTCATATGAAACAATTTCTCAATCTCAATCATATGAAAACAAACATTGTACTAACATTTCAGATATATTACTTTAAGAAAATAAAAACATAATTGAATCATCATAAATTAATTAAAAAAATTGCACTGAAAAAAATTTTATCGTATTATCATCAAAACTTAGGGTTTGTTAAACCTAGGCACTAAACAATTTATTTCTTAAACACAAAAAATTAATCCAATAACAAATATTCAAAGAATAAATAGAAACAAAAGAGTTCATATTTTATATCTCCCTTTTTGTCTCTAATGAAATCTTCCTATAATTTGGATTGAAGGATGCTCTCTATTGGATCTTTTAATGTATTCTTTTTGTTTTGTTCTTCCTTTTCTCAGAACCACTTCTTTTTTGGTGGTTCTTATGTATATAAAAGATTTCCTTTTGTTTCTTCTAATAATATCTTTTTATAGTAAAAATTAGGGTTTTTGGGATATACACGATTACTTACATAGTCGTGCAGGTGACCGTTTATCTTAAAAAACACCTAAATTTGCAATTTTGCAATGACATAGTGACTTACACAAGAAACATACATCAACATACATGGGTGTGTATGTTCATACATATATGTTCATAAGGGCTTAAACAATATTTTCGAATATCCAAACATTTATATTGACTTACAAGATCACTGTACATAACTGTGCATCTCTAAGTTGTTTCAAACCTTTGCTTTATGCCATGATTTCATCTAAATTCTTCTCCTTTTAGTCCATAAAGTCAATTGCCACATGTAAACATGCATGAAGTGAAATAAGTACTATAAATACTATTAAACTATTAAAAAATAAGCAAAACACACTAAATATGGGTATGTAAATATAATTAATTAATCATTTGTCAAGTATCCCCACGTTTAACTTTTTCTTGCCCTTAAGCAAATCATAATCTAAATTATCAAACTTATAAACATTTATCCCTGATTAACCTCAACCTATCCATCCAAAATCTAAAAATCATCTCATATAAATTAAATTAACATCCAATTAGATTCAAGTAATTATAGAACCAACCTTCATAATTTGATATCAAGAGCAATCACAAAGATAATCCTTTTTAATTGAAAGAACAAATTTTTACACCCTCACTAAGAATTCACTCAATGCACTCAATATTTTTATCAAAGGAAAAACTAGCTCTATCTCAGTATATTCAGGCAGTTAGCACTCATACCTCCCTCCTTTAGGAAAATAAAAGAGTTAATTAGCTCAAAAATGGTGACAAATGCACCAAATATTTCTTCGACACCATTATAGCTAAGAGAAATGAAAACAGGATCAACTCAATTACTAATCATATGGGAGTTCAGCTGCAAAACCATAATGATATCCAAGTGGAAGCTATAAGTCACTTCTCTTCTTTACTTGACACTTCAGAATATAGACCTTGTACTGAATTTATAGGTATTACTACAAAGAAAATCACTCTGAAGGATGGTATACTCCAAACAATATCGATAGAAGATAAGGAAATTGAATATATTGTTTTTAAGATGGATGGTATGAAAGTTCCTAGGCGAGATGGGATAAATGGATTCTTTTTCCAAAAATATTAGACTATCATTGGGACTTATATTAAGCAAGTTGTTCATGAATTCTTCACCAATAGAAAACTCTTTAAGCAAATTAACAACATATTCCTATGCTTAATTCCCAAAGGAACTCACTGTTCCTCTTTTATTGATTTCAGGCCAATTGCTTGCACCAATTTTCTATACAAAATCATATCTAAGATCCTTAGTGATAGATTGAAGAAAGTACTCACTCCACTTATCAGTGACAACTAATTCTTTCATATGCAATAGACAAGTTAGGGACAACATACTCATTGTCTAGGAACTGTTAAAGGGCTATTCAAGATCAAATGCTTCTGTTAATTGTAATATCAAAGTTGACTTCTTTAAGGCTTTTGATAGTGCTAGTTAGGGCTTCCTTTGGAAGGTACTAGTGGCCTATTATTTCCTATATATATTCATTGATTGGCTAAAAGAATGCATTTCCACTGCTAGCTTTTCAATATTAATCAATGGGAGTCCATCTTCTTCTTTTTTTATAGATAAAAGACTTAGGCAAGGATACCCTTTCTCTCATACTTGTTCATGCTTTGTATGAAAATTCTAAATTCCATCATCAAGCTTGAAGTGACAACTAATCCTAGATTCAAATTCCATGCAAGATTTAAGAAACTTGGACTGACCAATATGTCCTTTGAAGATGATCTTCTTCTTTTTTATAGTTCTAGGCCTTATTTAATACAAAACTTTATGAAGGCTCTGGATAGATTTAAAAGCTTATTTGCAATGTAGGTCAATTTTAATAAAATTTAGTTTGTCATCTCTAAAGTTTCTCTCTCTATTGAATTAAGAATTGCTTCCACTACCGATATGTCAATGAAGACTCCACCATTACTTTATTTGGGCCTTCCAATTTCCACCAGGAGGTTTAACTATCTTAAATGCATTCCACTTAGTTAAAAAATCCAAAAAAAATTTAATGCTTAGGTGAACAAATTCTTATCTTATATGGGGAAGATATGGCTTATTAAATCAATGTTCAATTTCTTACACATCTACTAAAGTTTGCAATCCAAAGGAGTAATCAATACTATGGGAAATTATTCAATAATTTCCTATGGAATAATTCCAATGGAAATAAAGGGGCAACCAAGGTTAAGTGGATAGACATATGTTGTCCCAAGGATTGGGGGGACAGAGGGTGCTAAACATTAGCTCAGTTAAGCTTTCTAATCAAGCTCTCATCCTTAAGAAAATATGGTGGATACTGAAAGACAAAAAATCATTACGAATTAGGTTAACCCATTCTTACTTTCTCAAATATAGATACATTTGTGAGATGGGTATGAGTCTTCCAAACACTTACTTCTTAAGTCAGCTATTGCATTTGAGGAACTTATTCTAGGATGATATCAAGTGCAAAGTTGGTAATGGGTTACTTACCACCCTATGGTTTGGCAATTGGTCAGGCCAAAGCCCTTTTAGTCACCATTTAGCCTTATCAATGATCTCTATCTTCCCCTACATACTAAGCTCAGTTGTAACATCCACAGACCCCTTAGAAGGATATGCAGATATTACCTAAGATAGGACTTAAAACATATCAAAATAATACAAAGCATAGCCAAAATTCAAACAACCAATTATTGTGTTTCCATGCATATTTTAATTTAAATATAATTTAAACAATACACCGAATTCATTCAAATACATGTGTCAAGTCATCCTAAATTAAAGTTATTACATTACAAATCCTTAAACAAAATGTTACATATCTTAAGTTCAAATATACTCTATATTATAGTATTTACAAATGTTTAACAAAATACATCATGTTTCATATTACACATACAAACCAAACATACATCTCCAAACAAAACACATTCTTCGTTGGCCATCATGATTGTTAATGTCTCAATCTTCAAACCAGCCTGTCTAAACCTACACGGGGCAAAACCACCATGCTAAGCATAAAGCTTAGGGGGGGAATAACTAAATCATACATAAACTGGCAACTATTTAACAGTTACCTAACATCCACAGATACTGAATCAAAATATATCATAAGTAATCATTGAAGGTTCATATTAAAACACAATTCAAATATAATGGATTTTAGAACAAAATAAAATCTATCACTAGAGAATATTTCTCATGTTAATGCCAATCATTTAAGTATCAGAACAAATTGTACAGATGTCAGAACTGATTATCATAATAGGGTATATCCCCTTCAGATCAAAATAAGACTTCTATCAATTCAGAGTTTATCTCATATCAAATTTAAGTATCAAATCAAAATTTTGTTTATATCAGAACTGAACATGTATCATAATACAAAACAAGTTAGACTGCTAATACTTTATACAAAAGTGAGTGACGGGATAAATACAAAGGATACCATGATCGGTGTCACAAAATAGGAGAGACTTATATCTCAATATTAGGAGACACTGAAGTGTCAATATTAGGAGAGAAGTATGTCTCAGATATCGAAGTATCATTATTAGGAGACACCGAAGTGTCGACACCTTAAATGTGTCCAGGAGCAGCTGCAGACCCTTTTAGGCATGCCTATTTACCCATGACTAGGACTTAACAGTTTTAAAACAAAACAGGTTCATTTCAGCAATTACGTATTTCACACACATAAAAAGCACTTATAACATAATCCCAACTAGCAAATTCCTCGGACAATTGATGGTTCGGAATTATCACAATGTGATAGCAGAGATTCCCAATTCACAAACATCCATATACAAATCATAATACACAAGTCTTTGGAATTCATTCATTTATGATCACACCAAGCAATTCAACATTGTAAACCATACATCCTTTACAATAACATCTCAATTAAGTCAAAATTCAACCATTGTTGAAAGTCCTATTCTTATATATGTCAACAATTACACAATCATATTTAACATTGTTTTTCACATTTTCCTAGGACAGTTTCAAGTCAATTATATATGGTATTTTGACATAGAATTTGACCTTTTTAAATAATAAGTTCTTCTAAAAAAATGCTCTTCTATGGCTTAAGTTTCAAACACAATAAAAATCATTCAATTTAGTTTAGTATTCCATGAGTTATGCTCAAAATACTAAAGACTGTGCAAAACAACGTGAGGTCTGGTGCACGTGAAAGTGCATGGGTATGCATCACACATGCACGGCCGTGAGTAGGAGATGCATGGCCGTGAGTTTGTAAATTCATGCTGTGCACACAAGGAAGCATGATCGTGCTACAATCCTAAAAAATATGGGGTGGTCGCGATCGTGCACCCTTACTACATATACCAACTTAAAAGGAGCATATCTCTCTAACCCGATGTCCAAAAATTTCAAACTTTATACTGTAATAAAGATAAAGGAATAAGCTACAACTTTTTTAGAGACATCTTTGTCTAATTCTACCTAGATCAAGACACTTTAATCATTGAAAATAAGGCACAAATTTTCAGTACTTTCGAGCTAAATTTCAAAACCTTTAGTGAGGGAATTTAAATTCAACGTCTTCATAAAAGTTGTAGATAAGTGAATCTATTTTAATATAAATATAAAATCGTCCCATTTAGATGTCTACAAGTCAAGATATGGATAAAAAGCTTATGGATGTTCAATGGAAACACACCTCCTATTGAGTACCCATCACCTATCAAGTTCCTAACCACATTTCTTCATAAATTTTGTACATGTTATATCCACTTCAAAACATCAATCAAGACATATTCTATCATGATATTAAGTTTACTGACTAAACTTCAAATTCAACTCCAAGAATCTAGCAAAACCAAGCTTCCAAATAATCAGCACATACCTAGGTTTAATGTGCAACTTTCAGCATCAACAACGTAGTAATACATAGATTCACAAGACCTACTTCTTAATGGAATAACTTACAAAGATTCCTATTGTTAAGATCCAAACTCCAGCAATAGAGGTCTAGAAATTGAGAGAGAATGAGAGTTTCAGTAGTGAAAAGCAAGGTGAAAGGGTGAAAGAAGTAAAGAACATTCCAGCAGAAAATTTGTTGCCTTTAGTTGCTAGGTGTCTCAAATATACTTAAACATGTGTCAATTAATATGTCATGCCATGTACCAATGGATTAGACTGCCACTAATCCACACACATTAATTTCCATTTGACTTCTTGACTTCTTATTATGTTGCCATTTGTCACACAATAAATAATGTCAAATGTCAATACATTAGCTATGCCATATGTTATAACTCATAGACTTAATCATTCTAATTTTTTTATACAAACTTAACTTATTTCTTAACATTTTCCTTGTCCAAATATACATTTAAATACCTCAATTCTCTAATGGTATCAATTAATTTCAATTTACTAACTATAGTCCATGAATACCGAAATTCAAGTTATATACCTTTCACATTCAACTCATAACACAATTTTAACTCCTATCTCACATGTACTTTCATGAACATATATTGTTTCAACTAGTGTATATTTTAGGACCTTACAATTCTCTCCCCTTAAAACAATTTCGTCCTTAAAATTCATACCTCATTAAAATAGTTGAGGACACTGAGCTCTCATGGTCTCTTCTGGTTCCCATGTTGCTTCTTCAAGTTCTTAGTGTAGCTAGAGTACTTTCACCAAAGGTATTTGCTTGTTCCTGAGTTGTCTGACTTCTCTGGCTAATATAAACACCAGTCCTTCTCCGTAAGATGAGATTGGTTAGACTTCAATTTCTTGCACTGGAATCTTATGTGTATCATCAGACCGATGTCTTCTCAATATGGAAACATGAAATACATCATGTATCTTGGCCAATTCTTCAGGAAGAGCTAATTGATAAGCTAATAGTCCAATTCTCTTAAGAATCTCATATAGACCAATATATCGCAGACTGAGCTTACCTTTCTTACCAAACCGAAGTATATTCTTCTAAGGTGACACTTTCAAGAACACCTTATCGCCTATTTGATATTCAATATCCCTCCTTTTCATATCAGCATTGGACTTCTGCCTATCACTGGCAGCTTTCAACCTATGTTGAATAACCTAAACTTTTTCTTCAATATCTCTCACAATATCAGGCTCGATCATATTGTTCTCACTTAATTATTTATAACATACCGGAGTTCTACACTTCCTACCATACAGAGCTTCATAAGGTGCTATGCCAATGCTAGTCTGATAACTGTTGTTGTAAGCAAACTCCATCAGAGCAAGATAGTTATTCCAACTTCTTGAGAATTCCAAGAAACAACCTCGAAGCATATCTTCCAATATCTGGATAACACACTCAGATTGTCCATATGTTTGGAAATGGAAAGCAGTACTGAACTTAACTTGAGTATCCAAAGTCTTTTGTAGACTTTTCCAAAATCTTGAAGTAAATTGAGGATCACGATAAAAAATAATGGATAGTGGCACCCTATGCAACCTCACTATCTCATTCGTGTATAGGTCAGCAATAGTCCTGTGGCAAAATCCATAGTAATGTTATCCCATTTCCATAGTAATGTTAACCTACTGACATGTCAAATATTTAGATACATAATTCACATCATCTCGTTTCATACCCGACCACCAGTAATATTGCTTCAGATCTTGATACATTATATTTCCATCAGGATGCATAGTGAAAGCAGTATTATGAGCCTCAAATAACAACTTCTTTTTCAGTTCATCATTAGTTGGTACGCACAACCAATCTATATAATACAGATCATCATCTCCTTTCAAAGAGAATTCAGGTTGTTTACTTTCCCGAGTCGCTAAGATAAGTTGTTGCGACTTATTGTCAACTTTCTGAGCATCACAAATTTCTTACCTCAAGGTGGCCTAGCTTTCAATTGAGCTGTTAAAGCTCCTTTAGATACAAGGCCCCATTCACCACGTTGCACTAACACCATTGAAATAGTCTTCCAACTCAAAGCATCAACCACGACATTAGCCTTATCCGGATGATAATTCACAATACAATCATAGTCTTTAAAGAGTTCCAACCAACATCATTGTCTCAAATTGAGTTCTTTTTGGAGTCAGTAGATACTTCAGACTCTTATGATCTGTAAAAATTCTACACCTTTCACCATACAAGTAGTGTCGCCAAATTTTCAAAGTAAACACTACTGTTGCAAGTTCTAGATCATGTGTATGGTAATTCTGTTCATGTGGTTTTAGTTGCCTAGAGGCATAAGCAACTACCTTTCCATCCTACATCAAAACACAACTCAATTCTTTTGTAGATGTGTCACTGAACATAACGTACTCCTTACCAGAAGTAACTTGAGCCAATATAGGAGCTTTAGTAAGCATACTTTTCAGTTGATTAAAACTATCCTGACATCTATCAAACCATTCATACTTTACTCCTTTTCATAATAGTTTAGTTAAAGGGGATGCTATCACCCAGAATCCTTTCACAAATTGGCGATAGTAACCCGCCAAACCCAGAAAACTTTTCACTTCTGTCACATTCCGTAGTGGCTTTCAGTTAACAATTGCTTTTATCTTACTAGAATCAATTTTAATCCCTTGAGAACAGACAACATGACCTAGAAAAGATACTTCTTGAAGCCAGAAATCACATTTGCTCAGTTTAGCATACAACAGTTTCTCTCGCAGGGTCTGTAACACAATTCAGAGATGCTCAGTATGGTCATGTTCATTTTTAGAATAGACCAGGATATCATCTATAAATACTACCACAAACTGGTCTAAATAAGGCCTAAATACTCTATTCATCATATCCATAAATGCCGCCAGAGCATTAGTTAACCCGAATGGCATTACTAGGAATTTGTAATGTCTATACCAGGTCTTAAATGCAGTCTTTAGTATATCCACATCATTTACCCAAAGTTGATAGTACCCCGATCGCAGATCTATCTTTGAAAACACTCCTATATCTTTCAATTGATCAAACAGGTCTTCAATTCTCGGTAACGGATATTTGTTCTTCACTATGACTATTCAATTGCCTGTAATCGATACACATCCGTAGTGTACCATTTTTTTAATAAACAAGATCGGTGTTTCCCATGGTGGGACATTAGGTTGAGTGAACCCTTTATCTAGAAGCTCTTACAACTACACCTTCAACTCCTTCAATTCAGTAGGAGCCATTCTGTATGGTACTCTGGATCTAAGAGCAATGCCAGGCATGACTTCAATAGACAACTCCACATCCCTTTCGGGAGAGAGTCCAGGTAATTCCTCAGGAAATACATCTAGAAATTCCTTCACCATTGGAATATCTTGCATTTTAACACCCTCCTTCTTAGAATCAAACACAAAAGCTAAGTAGGCTTCATATCCCTTCCTAAGGAGCTTTCAGGTTTGCATAACAAATATCATATTAGTTACAGAACTAGTGCGGATGCCCTGTAATACTATTTCAGGCTAATTATGCTTCCTAAGTACAACTGTCTTAGCATGACAATCAACCACTGCCTGATGCTTAGCCAACCAACCCATACCCAAAATCAAATCGAATTCATGAAAAGGTAATCTAATCAGATCTGCTATATATTCACAGCATTGGATCATAACAAGATAGTTTCTATATACTTGATTAACTAACACACTACTACCTAAAGGACTAGTCACATGAATGTAATACTCTAGCTGATCTACAGGAATCTCCTTCTCAGACATTTTTCCAACTCAGATGTAAGAATGAGTAGATCCAAGATTAATCGGTGCATGCATTTCAGAATTAAAGAGAGAAACCATACTGGCAATGACTTCAGGTGTGTCCTGATCTTCGTGAGCTTTCAAAGCATTAGCTCGAGCTGTAGCAGAAGGTACAATAGGATGATTAATAGCTTTTGAATGAGTACTTAGACTAGACCTGACCTAACTAGATCCTCCACGACCTCTACCTCGTCCTCTGTTCCTAGTAGGAGCATGAGAGGCCTCCCTACTAGCTTGTGTGGTCTGACACTGTCTCATAGGGCAATTTGCTATCAGATGATCAATACCACCACATCGAAAACATGCGCCTATTACTCTCCAACAAGTACCCCAATGGTTTCTGGAGCAATGAGGACACTCTAAAGCACCAGAACCTCGGCCCATTGAGGAAACTCTACTAGAAACAGTCGCTGAGGTTAATTTTTGTTGTCTTCCCCTGGTTACAAATATCTGAGTAATTTTTGATACAGAGGAAACACCTTCACAACGCCGCTTGCCCGAGAACTGACCTCCTCTAACAAAACCCCTTTACTGAGCCCTTTCTCTCTTCACCATCTCTTGAGTCTCTATTTTCATAGCAGCTTGTACTAGCTGGTGGTAATTTACTTGATACAGTAAAGTGAATGCTACAAGATGCTCCTTAATTGAATCATTTAAACCATCCTCAAACTAATGACATCGAAACTCCTCAGTAAGTACTGGTTCAAGTGCATGCTTACTGAGCCAATTAAATTCCCCGACATATTTAGCAATAGACAAATTCCGCTACTTCAGGTTCAAAAATTGCTTCCACTTCTCCTTTTTATAAGCCTTGGTAACATACTTAGCCTAGAACTCTAGGGTAAAGAAATCCTAAGTCAAAGGCACCGGTAGCTGAGGACTTCTCAAAATAAACTTCCACCACTCGTAAGCTGCTCCCAGAAGAAGAGAGACAGCACAGTGCACCATCTAATTCGGTGGAAAGTTGATTTCATCAAACCTTTTCACTTTTTCAATCCAAAACTCAGCTCTTTTCAATTCCTCCAAAGATGTCTTAATAAATTCCTCAACTTCATACTTTTGTAACTGGTCAATCGGAGCCTTTAGTGTGGTCATCCGATTAAGACAACTTAACCAATGCCTCACCCTGAGCTGGAGGAGGTGGTGGCATCTTAGCTTCACCTTGGTTGACCCTAGAAGATTCAATACTAGATGTACTAGATCGCTCAGGAGTATTACTCTCAGCAATCTCGTCGATAGCTTCATAAGACCCTTCCATAATTAATTCTACAATCAAAATATAGGACAAACTGCATTAGACCAAACATAACCCTTAAATCCAAATAATAGCATAGTTAAGCACTGATGACACTAGAATCGCCTAACCATGCTCTAATACCAAACAATGTAACACCCACAGACCCCCTAGAAAGATATATGGATATTACCTAAGACAGGACTTAAAACATATCAAAATAGTCAGAATTCAAACAACCAATTATTGTATTTCCATGCATATTCGACTTTAAACATAATTTAAACAATACACTGAATTCATTCAAATACATGTGTCAAGTCATCATGAATTAAGGTTATTACATTACAAATCCTTAAACAAAACAGTACATATCTTAAGTTCAAATATACTCTATATTAATGTATTTACAAACATTTAACAAAATACATCATGTTTCATATTATACGTACAAACCAAACGTACATCTCCAAACAAAACTCATTCTTTATTGGCCATCGTGGTTGTTATTATCCCAGCATTCAAACCTGCCTATCTGAACCTACACGGGGCAATACCACTGTGCTAAGCATAAAGCTTAGTGGGGAATAACTAATAACAGTTACCTAACATCCACATATACTTAATCAAAATATATCATAAGTAATCATTGAAGGTTCATATTAAAGAACAATTCAAATATAATGGATTTTAGAACAAAATAAAATCTATCACTAAAGAATATTTCTCATGTTAATGCCAATCATTTAAGTATCAGAACAAATTGTACAGATGTTAGAACTGATTATCATAATAGGGTATAAACCTTTCATATCAGAATAAGACTTGTATCAATTTAGAGTTTATCTCATATCAAATTTAAGTATCAAATCAAAATTTTGTTTATATCAAAACTGAACATGTATCAGAATACAAAACAAGCTAGACTATTAATCCTTTATATAGAACTAGGTAACGGGAATAATACAAGGGATACCATGATCGGTATCACAAAACATGAGAGACTTATGTCTCAATATCAGGAGACACCGAAGTGTCAATATCAGGAGGGATGTATGTCTTAGATACCGAAGTATCACTATTAGGAGACATCAAAGTGTCAACACCTTAAATGTGTCCAAGAGCAGCTGCAGACCCTTATAGGCATGCCTATTTACGCACGACTAGGACTTAACAGTTTTAAAACAAAACAGGTTCGTTTCAGCAATTATTTATTTCACACACATACAAAGCACTTCCAACATACAAAGCACTTCTAACACAATCTCAACTACCAAATTCCTCAGACAACTGATGGTCCGGAATTATCACAATGTGATAGCAGAGATTCCCAATGCACAAACATCCATATCCAAATCATAATACACAAGTCTTTAGAATTCATTCATTTATGATCACACCAAGCAATTCAACATTGTAAACCATACATCCTTTACAATAACATCTCAATTAAGTCAAAATTCAACCATTGTTGAAAGTCTTATTCTTATATATGTCAACAATTACACAATCAAGTTTAACATTGTTTTCCAGATTTTCCTAGGATAGTTTCGGGTTAACTATATATGGTCATTTTTAAATAGAATTTGACCTTTTTAAATAATAAGTTATTCTAAACAAATGTTTTAATATGTATTAAGTTTCAAACGCAACAAAAATCATTCAATTTGGTTCAATATTCCATGAGTTATGCTTAAAATACTGAAGACTGTGCAAAACAGTGTGAGGTCTGGTGCACGTGAAAGCGCACGGGTGTGCACCACACATGCACTGCTGTGAGTAGAAGACTCATGGCCATGAGTTTGTAAATTTATGGTTGTGCACACAAGGAAGCATGATCGTTCTTGTGTACGATCATGCAATCCTAAAAATTATAAAAGGACCATATCTCTCCAACCCGATGTTCAAAATTTTCAAACTTTATACTGTTAGAAAGTTAAAAGAATAACCTACAACTTTTACAAAGACATCGTTGTTTAATGATGCCTAGATTGGTACAATTTAATCATTGAAAAATAGGACACAAATTTTTAATACTGCAGCCAAAGCCAGAACTCACTTTTGAGCTAAATTTCAAAACCCTTGTGGCAGAATTTAAATTCAACATCTTCATGAAAGTTGTAGATAAGTGAATCTAGTTTAATATGAATCTAAAATAGTCCCATTTAGATGTCTATAGGTCAACATATGGCTAAAAAACCGCAATATGTTCAGTGGAAGCACACCTCCTAATGAGTACACATCATCTTTCAAGTTCCTAACCACAAATTATTCATAAATTCTGTACATATTATATCCACTTCAAAAAACATACAAGACATGTTCTATCATGATATTAAGTTTAGTACTCCCTTACCTCACTAATCTCCAAATTCAACTCCAAGAATCCAGCTAAACCAAGCTTCACATAGATTCACAAGACCTACTTCTTAATGGAATAACTTACAAAGCTTCCTATTGTTAAGATCCAAACTCCAACAGCAGATGTCTAGAAATTGTGAGAGTGTTGGCCCCCAGATTTTTTTCTCTAGTTAAGCATGAATTAAATGAATTATGAGGTCATGATAGAATTATTATTGGATTTTAATTATTTATTCCAATGTTAGTAGGATTTTGTTACATTGGTTAATTAAATTAAAGTAATAAGAGTGTATGAGGGGCAATTTTGCCATGTTACTATGTTTAAGAGTCTTAAAGCATTAAAGGAAGGGTAAAGTGGACTTTTAGCATTCATTAAGGGTAGAAT